>OY796657.1:84905530-85015464 GCA_963680705.1 Rhagium mordax | reverse complement strand
TATCGAATCTATTTTAGTAATGTTGTTACGTCTTTTGTTTTTACGCCTTTTGAGTTTTCTGACAAAACATGATTTTACCGAATCTTTGAAATTGTGATTTGACACTGGGTCCAGAAATAAATGTGTAGCTAAACATAGTGCTGACATGTATCCAAAGTTTTGGTTCGCCTCATGCAAATCCATGATTGGCAAATGTGCTAATTGCATTTCTATCTCTGGATTCCTCTAGCTATCGAAAAAGAATTGTGGCACAAAGCATAGTCTGTGGTTCGGCGCGCAGTTACTAATTTACACATACAGACTTATCCGAAGTTTTGGTTCGCCTCCATACAAATCCGCGTGCAAATGTAACGTGTCTATCCCTAGATATTAATTTTAAAAGACACTGAACAATATATACTTATGATATTTATCACCTACAGGCATTATGGAAAATGAAACAACAGTTTTACACAAAGAATTTATTAATACTGTATTTTTTCTCTAATATAATAAATAAATATGTACGAATGAAGTGTGAGAGGTAATGAGTAATATCATATTGTTATACATACAAATTCACATGAAACCAATTATGGCACATTCAATACATTTTTCAAAAATTAAATGGCCCAGAAGGATATACATAGTTTATATATTTGCAATATTAACATTAACACCACAGAAATTACATTCATGTTTTCATTAAATTAACTATTTACAGTGAACTTAGTTCTACAAGTACAAATTAAACGTTATTTAGTACTTAATTAGTTTATATATTAAAAATCTATGTACAATTCTATATAAATTTCAATACATAATACACATTAAATTCATATTTTATTTACTATAAGTGCGAGCACAAATAAATATACAACATGGTGATGATACAATTATTATGAGACGAATATATCAAAGATCTATGATTTACAATTGTTACAAATAGGAAATCATAACACATCAAGTTTCTTCATGATATTGGTATTCGAAATGAAATTTTGTGCATTATATTTATAATTAGACAGGTTTTTAAAACCTATATGAAGTTTTATGAGAATTGTGGAAAAATTTACGACGAGCGTCACTTTCGATTTCCAATTTTTTTAATACCTGTTTTAGTGTTTGAGGGTACCTATACAACATATTTTTAACTGTTTTCCAAATTAGCGAGGACGTTTTGATAGAAAATATAGATTGGGATTCTACAGAGTCCGAACCTGTATTTGGTTGTTTCTATTTTCTTATATGGCACACTCATGACTTTTTTTAAGTATTATAAAAACCATCATGTTTCGGCAATGCACGTTAGCAATATTATTTTTGTTTGGAAATATTTTTTCCTCACAGGATACATTTTTTTCTTATATGGTTTTAATGGTTTCATGTTCAATGTCAGAGGATAGTGCAGCAAAGTAATAGTATTGAATTTTCAACTTCAACTAAACGCACATTCAAGACAAAATAGAAAAATCGACCGTGACGTTCGACCAAAATATACGCATTTTCAAGGTGGCCAAACAACTTAATACTGCAATTATTATTTCAATAACTAGTACTTTTGTAAAGCATCAAGTTTTGCGATTTTGTTAAAAATACATATTTCTTTATAGAAAAACGTAAAATCGACCAGTTTATCAAAAATGGAAACTGATGTGTAGAGTTAATGTTTATTGGCTCACTATGCATGCCTTTAATAGCATTTAGTACAGAAATAAACTAAATTTGACGATGTATCACAGTACAATATAAATATATGAAATCTTTAAATAACAAATTGTTAAGTAGGTAGATGTTTAAATCTATCAACCTAATTATAAATAAAGTAAAAAATTTAAATAGTTGCCTTTATTGTATGTTTATTAGGTAAAATGTATCAAGGTTGTAATGTGTCTAAAGATTCAGAAAAAAGGTAAATTTACATAGATACATTCATTCATTCAGTCAAAATTCTAGTGAAATTTGAAAAATCGTACCTATATTCAAAGGTAAGGAAGAATATTTGATAGTACAACTACCATGAGATATAACACCATCACAAAACTCCGATTTATTTATGGAATTAAATTATAGTAAGTATGAATAATTAAAATTGCCTCTCCCTATTCTTTACAAATCTTTACTTCTACATACGTCACTTAATTTGTCAACATTGATATAATCCCTCTAATCTGAAGGAAAGTGCCATAATGAGAATATGAGGATGATACTTGAAATAAATTAAAACAATTAAGTACATTTGATTAAGAATGTAGTCACTATTCATTGCATATGTCAGATTGGTCAACCCATCGCCATCTATTAACAATATCTAATTTAGTAAGTTATCAACCTGAAATTTTTATATTTTAAAATTTATATACTACTGGAATGTCCACAGTACAAAACAAACATTTATTTTTTGTGTTCGGATACATTTTTTTTAATATCTAAATGGGCTGATTATGTCATATATTAAACATATCATTTTATCAATAATTGCTCTCTTTTTTATTGTGTTCCTGTTTCTTCAAATAATAAAACAGAAGTAAATTCATTCCTCGAATGTAGTACAATAAATGCATGATAGAGGACGTATATTTCATATATATCGACTTTCTCTCGATTTCTTTTCAGTCGTTCGTCATTTGTACACAATTAGTTGCAAACATGTTCTTCTTTTCTAGATCTGCATATATCACAAACAACATTACAACACCATATGAATCGGCAGTTGCATTTTTCTTCTACCTCGCGCACTCTGGTCTGGTAGCCTCGTCCGCAGCAAAGCAGCCGACACCCGTCCATTCCCTGACTGGTTCGATTGCATATCCTTCCGCGAGTACCCAGAATATTTAGCCTGAAAATGCGATTTCTCAATTAGATAAATTAGATTTAAGGCCATGTTTTGAATATTGTAGTTATAATGAAAACACTATTTATAACTTCACACTATCATATATCGCCTGCTAGACTTCAGAATCAAATGTTCGAATCCCGAATCTGCGGTTCCTTCCGTACTCAGTAGGATTCATATATTAAAGAGAATTTGTCAGAAGGGTTTGACTAGAAAGAATAGACTTTAGATAGTTTCAGGCATAATGAGATAGACTCTTTCGTATTATTATGCGGACTGGACTGAGTAAGTGAACTAAATGCCCAGTCCTGGTTTCTCTTGTACTGAGCAGGATAGGAAAATTATATGGGAAATAGTAGGTAAATTATCATTGACAAGGCAAAACATTTTGTCTAACACCAGTCAGTATGAGAGGCAAATTGTCCTTATACTGGATTGGAAAACAGAAGTTCTGGAAGTGGTCAAAATCGGTATTTTATATTATTTATATTTTATCTATCTTCCTTCTATCGTGAAATGAAGACTCAACAATGACCTAGACTATTATATACTACCTTGGGAAGGTGATTTATTTCATTGCATTATTTCTTTCACAATGACATTCATCATAAATAAAACTAACAAGTGAACGATTGAGAATAAACATCACAATACAGAAAACTGGTTCAAAAATTTGTAGAAACACCAAAATCTAATCATACGAATAAGTGATGACTCTTCGAAACAATTTGGCGTTATTAATGGTATTATTGGTATTTTTATTGCTGCGCGAAGTATAAGGGTTGTAGCGTGGTGTGGTGAGGTTATACAAAGCAAAATAAAAACTAATGCTTCTCTTTGTTTTTCACGATCAAAGTCAACTGTAAAAATAGTTGCAAACATACTTACGTTTCATTTTTCTCGCAATAATCTGGAGAATCGTCTAAATATACTAGATCTGTTCGATTAGGCTTCTTCAGATCTGGACTTATCGCTTTTAATTTTTTCCTCCGCCTTTCTACAAATTTCACATGTGAGGCACCTTCGTACCTTTGGAAGAGACCTTCTGCTACTTTCTTGAAGGCAGGTAATCGTCTCCAACAAATCTGCATACTGCAGGATCCGGAAACGCCATGACATTTACACGTGCGCTGCATTCTTGAACGAACGCTCTGGAAAAAGAAAAAATTAATGCTACTATAATATATTCGATTTTATTAAAAAAACTAATGAGCAGGTTCATTTGATTTTATAGTTAAAACTGATAGTGTATATGTTCCGTATTGAAAGAAATAACATTTCACCCTATCGACATGTCCAACATCCAGTCAAAATCTGTAGAAAATAACATTTTAACACTAATTGTAAAAAATGATGTTCAAAAATCATCAAATTACCGTATTATAAATACAAATTAAATGTAAAAAAATTAAAGCAACTTACTCGTCTTCCTGCTTCGTTATTGTGAAGGTTCATGAGCCCGACAGCTGTATTTTGATCCTCACGGACGTCTAAAAACTGTCTGCTAAAGTTTTCCCCATACTTGATGTCATCTGAACAGCCGCCCCATTTCCACTTCTGAGATTTCTTCCTCTTGATCTTATTGTCACAAGAACAGTACTCTGATAATTCACCCTTTGAACATGCCCTAGTTACAGCGTAGGCAACACTGGCCGCCGATATTGCTGATAAGTATGCTGCTTCTCTACTCCCTGCAAAATAAATGAAAATAGATAAAATATATTATTGCATATTTATTTCGAGCAATTGCACTAAATTCGTTTATTTTTGTAAGGTTTTGGTTTATTCAACTGAATATAAAAATGGGAGGCTAGTGTCAATGGGCCCTCCTCCCCCAAAAATATGCCCTGTTCCTTGTTAAGAAAAGGGTGTGCTAACTAATTTACAGTTTATTTTTTCATATGTGAAATTCATAAGACAAGAAAAATCCATAAATGTCCTTAAATAACATGAGACTTACGGAATCACCAAAATTGATATCAAGTGCATCAATGCACTAATTTGATATATTGTTGAAATTCTATCGATTTTATACACAAGACGTATTTGCAAAACTTAAGATACTTACTAATTGTGACAACATTTCCAAACGTATTATTTCTTTCAGGAAAGGTCGTGCAGTTCCATCTGCTGAATGAAAATTGATTCTGACATTCCTCTATAGCAAGCCTAGCTCCATTTCCTAATATCTGAAAAATGAATGATTATCACATTTTATTAATATTTTTTCGACAAGAAGATGCGTTTATATGAAATAATAGAGGACATTTTTAATAATATAAATGGTTATAATTTATTATAGTATACACACAGTTCCAAAAAAAGTGACGCACTCGATTTATTCGGCAATTTTAAAGCCCTTTAGCTTTTAAATAGGTGGGCCGATTTGAAAATTTTTTTCTCAGTTTATAGCAAAACACATCCTGTATGAGCCGGATTGGAAGCAATGGTGACTTTTTACAAATTTCATGGAATTTGAAACCTAAGTTTTTTCACAGATTTTCAAAACACCCTGTGGGTTATTCGCGCTTTCATGGAAAAATTGTTCATTTTGCATTCAATAAACCATTTCTCAATAAACATTTTGTTTTTTTATTCACTGTTTTATCTCTGGTATTTTCAGAGATATAACATTTCTGCGTGAACCCTGCTTTTCGCCTTTAAAATTGAGAAATGATATATACGAAGCTCGCAGTTGGTCATGAAAACAAATTTATCATCT
This sequence comes from Rhagium mordax, assembly GCA_963680705.1. Taxonomy (NCBI): domain Eukaryota; kingdom Metazoa; phylum Arthropoda; class Insecta; order Coleoptera; family Cerambycidae; genus Rhagium; species Rhagium mordax. Next base: position 85,009,927 of record OY796657.1, on the reverse strand, counting down.
TCACAACAAATAATTAGTGACATTGACAGTCCCGATATGAATTCCATAGAGCGTCTATGGGATGAACTGGCACGAAGAGATAGATCTCGGAAAAGGCTCCTGAAACCCTTGCAGAGATGGCTGGTGCTATAATTCAAGAGTAGGATGATATTTTTAACAATTTTCTTTCTGAATGATATAATATCACAGCAACGTATTAGAAATTTAATGTCTAGTATGCCATCCCGATTAGAAACTCTGAGAATACGAGATATTGAAAATTCTCTTGTGACTGTTTTGCTGTTTCCTGTTTATAAAAATAATAATAATAATAATAAAACGTCTTTATTTGGGCGAAGTTCGCTTATAGAGCGCTCTTCCACTTACCCTTAATTATGTACCGTTTAAGTTTGTCATAATATATTGAAAAATCTTAAATTGAAGTTGTTTCAGTTTTTTAAATGGTTTTGTTATTTTAGAATTTCCAAAACACTCTAGATTGCTCAATAATTTTTGTGTATCGTTTCTTTACAAACAGGGTCACGTAGAAACGTTATATCTCGGAAAATACCAGAGATAGAACAGTGAATAAAAAACAAAATGTTAATTGAGATGTGGTTCATTGAATGCAGATTGAATAATTTTTTCATGAATGCGAGAATAACCCACAGTGTTTTGAAAACCTATGAAAAAGCTTAGGTTTCAAATTTTCCATTAATTTCCATGAAATTTGGCAAAAGTCATCATTGCTTTCAAATAGGCTCATACAGAATGAATTTTGCTATAAACTGAAAAAAAAAAAATTTAAATCGGTCCACCGGTTTCAAAACTAAAGGGTTTTAAAATTACTCAAAAAATTGAGTGCGTCGCTTTTTTTTTGGAGCTAAGTGTATATTTATGAGAATTTTGTTTCAGATTCCTGTACATGATCATATAGTGTATACTCGTATACTACTGTATACGCAAATGAAGTCTGCTAAGTAAAACCGGAAAAACAATAATACTGACCCATCAATTAGTGCAAATTATTATATTATAAAAGAAGGCGAGTTTGATTTTTTGTGGAGATATTTTTTTCAACCATTATGGAAAAAAGTTCTCACTCTACAAATTACTACAATTTTGGGAAAATCTATTTCGACCCTCGTGCAAATTTGGTTTTTGACCCACATAGGAAACATTTTCGAGCTTTGAAATTGTGGAATTTTATCCTCAAATCCAATTTTTTTTTAAAGTCGCTATTTAAAAAGTGAGATTGTATATTCCACGTATTTACACACCCTGCATTAACTAGTTAATAACATCAAGAAAATAAATTCTAGGGGCATACAGCGTGGTAGGAAAAGTTTTAGGCAAATTTGAATGGGTAATGATCCAATAATCAAAAAGTCTTAATACATTTTTCTCTAATATGAAGTTTTTTTCCTATGAATAACGCAAACGTTTTCAATTGGGATAATACAAGATCGAATTTGGTGGCCCCACATAAAAAAACTTTATCCAGGAGTATCTTCAAAAATGTCACACCTGCATAAAAAATAGTAGTCAGGAAACAGGCCAATGGTGAGCCAAATTAGCTGTGTTTACATCACATTCAAAGTTCAGTGATCTTGTACTACAGGAAGGTAGAAAGCCAGCTTTTTACATGATGTTTTTCTTCATGATAAACAAATGTTTCTTTTGAGAATAGAACAGAATCAAAGACAAAACTGATGTTTACATTTATTTACTTATGAGCAAAGTACATTTCATAGACTATTTCACTCATATTAAAATTATCACGTAATCTGACCAATCACAAACCAAAGACAGCTTGTATTACAGCGAAAACACGGACTGTCTTTCAATTCTAATTGGTCTATCAGCGTGGTGTTTTCAACGACGTAACCATGGATACGGATGGCCGTAACCGTGGATACGGATAGCAAAGCAAAGTTTGACAGTTTAATAAAAATTAATTATAGAGACAGACGTCAAAATGAGTCGCTTCGGTGCTACTTCAAGTGAAGTTATCAAGCAAAATATTTGTTCGTGAAATAGTCTAATAAAATACCACTCGTGATTGAATTTATCTTATAAGTCTGTCTTTTATTTCTAAACTCAACTGAGTTGCTTGAAAACACCACTCGTCCTACGGACTCATGGTGTTTCCAAGCAAAAAAAAGGTGATCCAGCCATGCTTCAAAATTATCGACCTATTTCTATTCTGTGTAACTATGCTAAGCTATTCGAAATAGTGATTTACAATTATATATATCCCGACGTCAGACTTTATATCTCCCCAGACCAACATGGATTTTTAGATAAAAAATCAACTGTAACGAACTTAATGTGTTTTACACAATTTATAGCAGAGATTCTTGATAAGCAAGGTCAGGTAGATACGATATATATGGATAATACAAAAGGCGTTCGATCAGATCGATTTATATTTACTTATCAAGAAATTAGATATATTTGGTTTTTCACAAAATTTAATTAAATTTTTTATGTCATATTTATTTGAGCGTAAACAGTTTGTTGAATATGAAGGTTTTCGCTCTAATAACTATACAAATACTTCAGAGGTACCTCAAGGTTCCAATTTAGGGCCACTTCTATTTCTTATTTTTATAAATGACATAAATGATGATATCAGCTGTTTCAAATTAATGTTTGCAGATGATTTAAAAATTTTTACAGAGATAAACTCGATAACTGACTGCATACTTCTGCAAAGTGATGTTGCAGCTATTTCACACTGGTGTGAAGTTAACCACCTGTCTGTAAATATTAAAAAATGATATGCCCTCACATTTTGTCGAAAAAAGCAATTTATAATTTATGATTATAAAATCAATTCAGTACCTAAGTATAGCTAGATGTGAAGAAATTAAGGATTTAGGTATCTTCTTTGACCCCAACTTAACATATAGAACTTACATTAATAATATTGTATCAAGCTCATACAAAATGTTAGGTTTTTTATTAAGAAACTGTAAATGTTTTTCCAACACTTTTAGTCTTAAATTATTATTTTATGCATATGTTCGCTCAAAATTAGAATATGGAGCAGTACTATGGTACCCTTGGTATGAATGTCATAAAAATAATATTAAAGCTATTCAAAGAAAGTTTTTAAAATATTTGTCATTTAGGGAAGATGGTATTTACCCACCTAGAGGAGTTAGTACATCCGTTTTAACTAGTCGCTTTACCATGGAATCATTAGAAACTCGCCGTATAATCATCTCAATAAAATATTTATATAATTTAATACATAATAATATTGACTGCCCTTTATTGTTAAAAATCAACTTCCTAATACCTAAACTCGCAACCAGATATGATACAACTTTTTATTGTGATAACTATAGGACAAATGTTTTGATTAAATCTCCAATTTACGTGATGTGTAACAATTTTAATAGAATATCCCATCTTTGCGATATAAATTGTAATAGTCTAAGCAATATATTAAGTCATATCACAGATAACACTGGATAATTTCATTTCTTTTTTAAATTAGTTTCTATTAGGTTATTTCATTGTTTATATACCTATATATTGTATATTTACTGTTTATTTTTACTCAAATGTTTCCTGTAATTGGGTTTGACCTGTTGGAAATAAAGGATTATTATTATTATTATTATTTTTTTTTTTCTTTTTTTTTTTCGGTTTCCCGAAGCAAATGTTAGACAGTCTCCCTGTGGCCTCCGACACCACACAGAGAGAGCGCCAGCGAATAATCTACAGCAACTCCCCACATCCCGCAGGGTTAGTCACTGTAGATTCCAGACTCGTGTGCCCGAAGTAGACGAAGGGATCCCAGGATGACCGCTTTCTGCATTTGACCAGCCAACCATTCTGCCGATGTTTGGCAGGCAGGCATGGTCTTCAGTGCGGAGAGCAGCGTGGGCTTCATACCTCCGAGTACACCGATTATCAGGACGACCATCTTGACAGAGTAGCCTGGGTATAGCACTTGGAGCTCGTACCGGAGATCTCTGTATTTAGTCCGTTTCTCCTCCTCCTTCAAGGCGATGTTTGTCTCAGCAGGTGCTGAGAACTCGATGACATACATCACCTTGGTCTGATGGTCGAGGAGGACTATGTCAGGCTTATTGGCTTGAATTCGTCTGACGGTCGGGAACGAGTAGTTCCAGTAAATCCGGCATTTCTCGTTCTCGACAACGGACTCGATATCTCCGGGGATATAAGGCAGCACTGGTGTTTGGTCTATCTTGTACGAGTGCCGAAGATGGTAGTATAGCACTCGTAAAGCCGCGTTATGTCGTTGGATGTAGGCCGAAGTCGCATAAATCGGACATGCAGATAATAGATGCATGAGCGACTCCGGCGCCTGACGGCAGGTCCTGCAGTTGATATCAGGAACCTCTATACCCATCACGTGACTCCGATAGACCAATGTGTTAATAACACCATCTTGGCAGGCCACAATGTATCCCTCGGTCTCCGACTTCAGCCCCGCTGACCTTAAAAATGCGAAGGTCAGCTCTGTCGATAAACCCAGTGCTTCTATGTTGTTATAGAAAACACCGTGCAGGGGTTTATCGACGTGCTGCCTGAACAGATTTCTCTGTTCGGCAGCTTTGATGTGGGCTGTCAGACGATTAGGCGGAAGCTCAGTGACTGAGTCACCTCGCCGGCCTTCTCACCTGTAGTCGAACACGACACCGAGTTCATCTGCGGCCCTCTGTGCTTCCCGAAACAATAAAGCGCCAACTCCCACAGCTTCATGATCTCTCACTAACTGTAGGAGTGGGTCCGAGCTCCTGATGACATTACAAGCCATACTCAGTGCCACTCTGCCATGCATGCACTCCAGACTCAAGAGTCCTCGGCCCCCCCGTTGACGTGGGAGGTACACACGAGGAACGGACGATCTAGGATGAATACTCCTATGAATATTCATCATCTTGCGGGTATTCCTGTCCAATTGACGCAGCTCATCTACTCCCCATTTGACTACGCCAAAGGAGTAGAGCAGAATCGGAACGGCAAGCATATTAGTGGCAGACACCTTGTTCTTCCCCGAAAGTTCTGATGACCAGATCTTTCGGAGTCGGTGTCTGTACTTGCCACGGAGAGAATCCTTTATTTGGTTCACATCCTGGATGTGGCGTTGTTCCACACCCAGGTGTGTGTAGGTCTCTCCGGCATCCAAATGTCGTAGGATGCTTCCGTCTGCGAGCTGCGCATCTTCGTGGAATTCCCCGCATCGTCCTCTCTTGAGGTGGACGACTGCGCATTTGTCCATGAGAGCATTTTGAAGTTCTCGCTCTCCGGAGGTATAGAGTTTAAGGTCATCCATATAAAATAGATGGGTGACCTTATGCCTCCGGTTGCTGGGTGGCCCACACTGATACCCGCGAGTTTGGCGGAGTCCAACAGATAGCAGCAGCAGTGAGATGCAGATATTATTATTATTATTATTTTTTTTTTTTTTTTTTTTTTCCGGTTTCCCGAACCTAATGCTGGACAGTCTCCCTGTGGCCTCCGACACCACACAGAGAGAGCGCCAGCGAATAATCTACAGCAACTCCCCACATCCCGCAGGGTTAGTCACTGTAGATTCCAGACTCGTGTGCCCTAAGTAGACGGAGGGATCCCAGGATGACCGCTTTCTGCATTTGACCAGCCAACCATTCTGCCGATGTTTGGCAGGCAGGCATGGTCTTTAATGCGGAGAGCAGCGTGGGCTTCATACCTCCGAGTACACCGATTATCAGGACGACCATCTTGACAGAGTAGCCTGGGTATAGCACTTGGAGCTCGTACCGGAGATCTCTGTATTTAGTCCGTTTCTCCTCCTCCTTCAAGGCGATGTTTGTCTCAGCAGGTGCTGAGAACTCGATGACATACATCACCTTGGTCTGATGGTCGAGGAGGACTATGTCAGGCTTATTGGCTTGAATTCGCCTGACGGTCGGGAACGAGTAGTTCCAGTAAATCCGGCATTTCTCGTTCTCGACAACGGACTCGATATCTCCGGGGATATAAGGCAGCACTGGTGTTTGGTCTATCTTGTACGAGTGCCGAAGATGGTAATATAGCACTCGTAAAGCCGCGTTATGTCGTTGGATGTAGGCCGAAGTCGCATAAATCGGACATGCAGATAATAGATGCATGAGCGACTCCGGCGCCTGACGGCAGGTCCTGCAGTTGATATCAGGAACCTCTACACCCATCACGCGACTCCGATAGACCAATGTGTTAATAACACCATCTTGGCAGGCCACAATGAATCCCTCGGTCTCCGACTTCAACCCCGCTGACCTTAAGAATGCGAAGGTCAGCTCTGTCAATAAACCCAGTGCTTCTATGTTGTTAAAGAAAACACCGTGCAGGGGCTTATCGACGTGCTGCCTGAACAGATTCCTCTGTTCGGCAGCTTTAATTTGGGCTGTCAGACGGTTCGGCGGAAGCTCAGTAACTGATTCTGCATCAGCACCTCGCCTGTAGTCGAACACGAGACCGAGTTCATCTGCGGCCCTCTGTGCTGCCTTAAAGAATAAAGCGCCAACTCCCACGGTTTCATGATCTCTCACTAACCGTAGGAGCGGATCCGAGCTCCTTAGGATGTTACATGCCATACTTAGTGCTACTCTGCCATGCATACACTCCAGACTCAAGAGTCCTCGGCCCCCCCCGTTGACGTGGGAGGTACACACGAGGAACGGACGATCTAGGATGAATACTCCTATGAATATTCATCATCTTGCGGGTATTCCTGTCCAATTGACGCAGCTCATCTACTCCCCATTTGACTACGCCAAAGGAGTAGAGCAGAATCGGAACGGCAAGCATATTAGTGGCAGACACCTTGTTCTTCCCCGAAAGTTCTGATGACCAGATCTTTCGGAGTCGGTGTCTGTACTTGCCACGGAGAGAATCCTTTATTTGGTTCACATCCTGGATGTGGCGTTGTTCCACACCCAGGTGTGTGTAGGTCTCTCCGGCATCCAAATGTCGTAGGATGCTTCCGTCTGCGAGCTGCGCATCTTCGTGGAATTCCCCGCATCGTCCTCTCTTGAGGTGGACGACTGCGCATTTGTCCATGAGAGCATTTTGAAGTTCTCGCTCTCCGGAGGTATAGAGTTTAAGGTCATCCATATAAAATAGATGGGTGACCTTATGCCTCCGGTTGCTGGGTGGCCCACACTGATACCCGCGAGTTTGGCGGAGTCCAACAGATAGCAGCAGCAGTGAGATGCAGATATTATTATTATTATTATTTTTTTTTTTTTTTTTTTTTTTCCGGTTTCCCGAACCTAATGCTGGACAGTCTCCCTGTGGCCTCCGACACCACACAGAGAGAGCGCCAGCGAATAATCTACAGCAACTCCCCACATCCCGCAGGGTTAGTCACTGTAGATTCCAGACTCGTGTGCCCTAAGTAGACGGAGGGATCCCAGGATGACCGCTTTCTGCATTTGACCAGCCAACCATTCTGCCGATGTTTGGCAGGCAGGCATGGTCTTTAATGCGGAGAGCAGCGTGGGCTTCATACCTCCGAGTACACCGATTATCAGGACGACCATCTTGACAGAGTAGCCTGGGTATAGCACTTGGAGCTCGTACCGGAGATCTCTGTATTTAGTCCGTTTCTCCTCCTCCTTCAAGGCGATGTTTGTCTCAGCAGGTGCTGAGAACTCGATGACATACATCACCTTGGTCTGATGGTCGAGGAGGACTATGTCAGGCTTATTGGCTTGAATTCGCCTGACGGTCGGGAACGAGTAGTTCCAGTAAATCCGGCATTTCTCGTTCTCGACAACGGACTCGATATCTCCGGGGATATAAGGCAGCACTGGTGTTTGGTCTATCTTGTACGAGTGCCGAAGATGGTAATATAGCACTCGTAAAGCCGCGTTATGTCGTTGGATGTAGGCCGAAGTCGCATAAATCGGACATGCAGATAATAGATGCATGAGCGACTCCGGCGCCTGACGGCAGGTCCTGCAGTTGATATCAGGAACCTCTACACCCATCACGCGACTCCGATAGACCAATGTGTTAATAACACCATCTTGGCAGGCCACAATGAATCCCTCGGTCTCCGACTTCAACCCCGCTGACCTTAAGAATGCGAAGGTCAGCTCTGTCAATAAACCCAGTGCTTCTATGTTGTTAAAGAAAACACCGTGCAGGGGCTTATCGACGTGCTGCCTGAACAGATTCCTCTGTTCGGCAGCTTTAATTTGGGCTGTCAGACGGTTCGGCGGAAGCTCAGTAACTGATTCTGCATCAGCACCTCGCCTGTAGTCGAACACGAGACCGAGTTCATCTGCGGCCCTCTGTGCTGCCTTAAAGAATAAAGCGCCAACTCCCACGGTTTCATGATCTCTCACTAACCGTAGGAGCGGATCCGAGCTCCTTAGGATGTTACATGCCATACTTAGTGCTACTCTGCCATGCATACACTCCAGACTCAAGAGTCCTCGGCCCCCCCCGTTGACGTGGGAGGTACACACGAGGAACGGACGATCTAGGATGAATACTCCTATGGATATTCATCATTTTGCGGGTATCCCTGTCCAATTGGCGCAGCTCATCTACTCGCCATTTAACTACTCCAAAGGAGTAGAGCAGAATCGGAACGGCAAGCATATTAGTGGCAGACACCTTGTTCTTCCCCGAAAGTTCAGAAGACCAGATCTTTCGGAGTCGGTGTCTGTACTTGCCACGGAGAGAATCCTTTATTTGGTTCACATCCTGGATGTGACGTTGTTCCACACCCAGGTATGTGTAGGTCTCTCCGGCATCCAAATGTCGTAGGATGCTTCCGTCTGCGAGCTGCGCATCTTCGTGGAATTCCCCGCATCGTCCTCTCTTGAGGTGGACGACTGCGCATTTGTCCAACCCAAACTCCATTCCAATTGCCCGCGTGTATTCCTCGACCACCCTGAGAGCATTTTGAAGTTCTCGCTCTCCGGAGGTATAGAGTTTAAGGTCATCCATATAAAATAGATGGGTGACCTTATGCCTCCGGTTGCTGGGTGGCCCACACTGATACCCGCGGGTTTGGCGGAGTCCAACAGATAGCGGCAGCAGTGAGATGCAGAAGAGGAGCGGACTCAAAGAGTCACCCTGAAACACTCCTCTCTTAAATGTCACCAACTCTGTCGAAACTCGCTCGGCACCGGATGTTATGGTGAAGCGAGTTCTCCAAAGCGGTAACAGTTGTTCGATGCATCTCACTAGTGGTGCTGGTACAGCAAGACATCCGAGCAAGTGTAACAAAAGCTCGTGGGATGTTGTATCAAATGCCTTGCGATAATCAATACAGGCCATTGACAGATTCCGCTTGTACTGCACAGAATCCTGTGTAATACAGCGGTCTATCAGCAGGTTTTCCTTGCAACCTGCCAGGCCCTTCTTGGCACCACGCTGTTCGTTTATCTGTTGGTAGACCGGATCAACAGACCTCAACATCCTGGTATACAAGATACGAGTAAATAACTTGTAGCAGGAGTTGAGGCAGGTAATCGGCCTATAATTTTTTGGGTCAGACAGATCCCCCTTTTTGGGGATTAGCACAGTTCGCCCCTCGACAAACCAGTCCGGAATTTGCTGCCCCTCGTTCAACCATGAGTTGAAAACTCGGGCCAGATGGCGGTGGGAAACTTCTTCCACCACCAGTTGTTTATACCATCTGGTCCCGGGGCAGCGAAGTTCTTGGTTCCAACAAGTGCTTGTTGAACCTCTTCCGTACTGATTGCCGGGCACACTTCGTCTGGCTCTTCTAAGACTCTACGACAGAGAGCCTCGAAGTGTGCTATAGCTGGAGTGTCATTATCGAATGGACTCGCGACTTCGTAGATTCCTTTCCAGAAGGCTTCGACATTATCAACAGTTGGCGGATTTTCGACAACACGCTGTGGCTCTTGGAACAGGCGAGACGGGTTTGTTTGAAACAATTTGTTTTGTTCCAAACTCCGCATTCGCCCGACCAAAGTTTTCTTAATAGCCATAAGCGCTCGAATCCTATCTAGACAGTGTGGTGTGGTGTTGGCGTCTCAGTCCGGCTGCCACTCGCCGGACCTTCAGTGTAAATGGTCTACCTGCGACTATATAATCCACCACACTCTGGATTCGAGAAGCGTGTTGCCTTGCAGATCGAATTTTAGCTTCGATCTTCTGTACGCGCCGCTTAGCTTTCTCGACCCTATCAACTGCGCTTGCCAGGCGCTGTTGTGGGACGAGTTGCTTGGCGGCAGCGTACACCGCGCTGTTGATCTGCCAGATGTTGGCATCTTCTGGAAGCTCCTCACTAATCAACGAATCCATTCGTGCCAGGTCTTGTGGCTTTGGGTTAACCCTGGTGTTAAGGTTAACCCTCGTCCTTAAAGCGATATCGGTGTACTCAGAAGGATGTTCTTCGTCAGCTGGTATTTGCCGCGGTGGAAGTGCGGCAGGCACTTCCTCACGCTGACGAGGTGCCCTTACGTAACCTGTTCGGCGCAGGAAGGATACTTGGTCTCTCAGATGTTGCTGAGAGAAGGCGCGATACTCCGGGTGCATATCGCACCACAACCGGTGTAATCGCGCCATGTATCCCCTGCGCGCAGGTTCGCTGCTCTCATGGCAGTTGAGCAGGTCATCCCGTAGTTCCCTAGTCCACCTAAAGCGTCCTTGAAAAATTGCAGGGTCGTCATTGTGAAGACCGTCCGGTAAGGCCCCTCCCACCTGTCTTTGACCCCCATCCGAATGGGGTCGATTGTGAGGGGCCTGTCCTCTGTCTTGGTCTAGAACCAGAGGTTTTGGGATTACAGGGTGGTTAGCCCTGAAATCCCACGTCCGACATTTGTCAGAGAGGGTTGCCCCTCCCTGTCCAGGGTGCACCGCGAGGAGGTTGCCGGTCCGCATTTCGCACCCCTTATTATTATTATTATTATTATTATTATTATTATTATTATTATTATTAGTATTAAGCAACTCAGTTTCGTTAGAAATAAATCGACAGACTTATCGCGAAAATTCAATCTCTTGTGGTATTACTACTGATTATTTCACTCAGAAATTATTAACCAATGAAACAATTTTTAAATTTGGACCAATGACAGCAGTATTATATCGATAAAATCCCTGAAACAGTTTTATCGCGATAAAATCATTCTTTATGTCAACTGTCACTTAATACGTTACTTTGACATTTCGTCGTTAAAGATATGTTTTTGTATTTAAATAATTTATTCGTGAAATATTCTCCGCAAATACCATTCGTGCTTGAAAATTTTACCTATAAATTTTTTCTCGAGCGATATTGCCAACAGTAATATTACTCGTGTAAATTGGTCACTTTATTATCAAAAATTAAATCCCTCGCGCTAAAGCGCTCGTGATTTAATTAGATAATAAAGTGGCCAATTTACACTCTTAATATTACTAGGTAATATCGCTCTCGAAAAAAATTTATCGATAAAATTTTAAGCACTTATGATATTACATACGATAAATTAACTCCTATATGAAAAAGTCTATTTGACAGTCACGGTTTGTCACTTTGACAGCGATAAAAAAGGTGCATCGTTTTTTATCACCGATAAAAATGCCTGTTCCTCAAAATCAGTGTACATCTAGTAGTCGCACGTTACTTTAAAATCAGTACACCAAACCAAATCATTTATAACAACTGTATTTTTAATAACTGTTCCTTCAAATATGTAATTGTATAAATAAAAATAATTTTTGTTGTTGTTCGTTCACATATTATGTCGTTAATTTATCTTGCCAAAAAACACTCGAGCTTTTCCTTTATGGATAAATTTCTTTGTAACTCAACATTTTGCCAATGAGTAATTTTGCTCGAAAAACTGACATTTGACAAAATCGCTCGACCTCCGGTCTCGCGATTTTTTCATGTCAGTTTTTCTCTTAAAATTACTATTTGGCAAAATTGTTTCGTTACGAAGAGAAATTTATCCGATAAAAAAAAGCTCTTGTGTTTTTACTGTTGATAACACCATCCAGGGAAATTTTCAATCACTATAACAACAAAATTATTTAACTTTGACAACTTCATTTTTAACTGCCAAATAAACTTCAAAATGTCACGGTTTGGTAAATAAATAATTGTTTTGTTGTGTTGCGACTTTTTGATTTTATTTTTTCCAAAAAATTTTCTGACCGAATATCTCTCTGATCGACAAATGCCTCATAATTTTATGACAACTTCAAGCACGTTGCTTTCAATTGTCATAAAATTATCTCGTACATTATCAATATCCTAGGCTAGGGATATTATAGCTGAAAAACACTAAATAGTTAAGAATCATTAAATTATTATTAAAATTTATGAACAAATTGGCCGCATTACAAAATAACTTCGCCTGACTATGGATTACGCATTACTCCTAGGCGAATGCGCATTCTGGAAGTTTTCAAAACATACAGTTAACACAAATTATTGTTTTCTGACAAAACTATATCATAAGACTTTTTTGATTGTTGGATTATTCTAAACCATCCATTTAAATTTGCAAAAAAAAAGCAAAAAAAAAAGTACCCTTCACATGGCGCTAAGCTAATGATTCTTTGCCAAAATATAACTACTACTACTACTACTACTAAATTTGCCAAAATTTGCCAAACACCCTATATATTTAATTTTGGAGGCATACATTTGGAGGCATACATTTGGAGGCATATATTTAATTATGGAGGCACATATTTAATTTTTATTAAAATATAGTACCTAGTACTAAAAGAATATATTTATCTTTGATATAATTAATCGAAAAAAAGTGACTTTCAATACAAATATGTGAACAGTGGAAAAACGTACATTTTCATTATGTTTTTTATTTTATTTTCACATTCACTGACTGGAACACAAACTCCACTATTGTCTTAAGAATCCCTCTTTGCAATAACATCTGGAATTTGCAAAGTTTTCAATGCATGCTCAAGTTTTGAAATTTCTTTTTTGTAACGCCATATCCTAAAACATAATTTTTTTGACAGTTTCAGTGGATCCAATGTCATTATTGACAAGGGTGAAAAAAAGAAATAAGCGTGAGAAAAGATTTTTTTTCACTGGATGAAATAAAAATATACTTTTGATAATCTTGACACTATTTTATTATTTGTTTCTATGGAAATAACAATAGAATTTAGTATCACGACGTGATAATTCTTATAATTTGTCAATTTGTCGTATTTTAAAAAATTATAATATTGGATTTCTGTAATTTCGAATGGCGGTACAAAAAATTTTGTATAACACATGACTAAAAGGTGTTTTTTTTTACTAGTGCGGTTTATAGCACTCGCCTTCGGCTCGTACTATAAACTCCACACTCGTAAAAAAACACCTTTTTAATATACTATTTTCTACGAGCGTGCGAAAAAGAACATTTTTCTGCACTAGTTCGGGAAAGTGTACTTTTTCGCACTAGTGTGGAAAACATTCGATACTAAAATGCGTGCGGAAAAGTGATACTTTCGTAGGAAAATTTATTTTTACTACTTTTTTATTCGACTTTGATACAAAATTGGCGTAAATGAACTCTTGTAGTGAATCTACGATTCATTTAGACTAAATGTAGAATCTTTTCTTTCGATCTCTCTGGAAAAAATTGGCTGTGTAAATGAACTCGAGAAGCTAATCTACGATTTGAGGAACATGTTTTTTTTACTGTTTTCATTTGATGAACCTGTTATGTCGAGATACTCGCAGAATCTAAGGCGCGAATAAAATTGGAAAATACAAAATTTTGAATCTTTTACCATACGAAAGATACATATCATAGAAGAACGTTAGGTGTAAAAACTGTAGAGTGAGGATAGAATTCAATACTTCAACGTGGTTTCCATGAGATACAAAAATTGCGCCGCCAACTCACCATAAAGAAGAGATGACTCTCCAGCGTATGGATTAAACAAGAACTTCCAACAATAGTACTTTCACTCAACTTTACCTTTACCAAAGTTTACAGAATAGTTATTTAGTAAACTTTGCCTTTACCTTCAGATTTTAGTCGGTATATTCTTCATTACTAACGAATAGCGTAAAGGGGTGTAAATTCATAACATATATATGTATAATCAGATGATCTCATCAATTGCGAAAAACAAGAAAGTACTTCGAGATAACTTTTATAGGCAGAATATGGACAGTTGTTAATACAACAAATAATGCCAGACGACCTTCTTTTTGAATAATGTACCTCAAAAATTTCTTCATTTTAGTTTATTAAGCATCAGTTTTTTGAACGAATGAGAAACTCCTGATCTTTGATGAGAAAATGCGGAAATCAAAATTGAAGTTCACTGAAAAAAAGATAATAGAAAATCAGTGGAGTGAATTTCTATGCAAAATCGTTCACTATCAGCTCAATTGAGACTACTGAGAGAAAAACAATTTCCGTCACCAAATAATTTTGTAGTTAAATTCATTACACGGCAGAATATAAAGCAGATAAAAGCTTCTTATCTTTTATAATGGCTAACGAGAATTTAACACAAAGGTGACAGGAAAGTGGAAAATGGAAAGATGCACATTTTGAAAGTGCAGAAAACTTAATAATTGTTAAATAAAACCGAAAGGCAGTGTAGGGCACGAGGCACGAGAGATGACTCACTCTATATATTTATTACAGCTGTAGCTGTAGAACAGAAAACGTATGATTTTAATGACCCTCTTATATAAAAATCATTACTTACATAAAAAGTGGAAGGGCAACGACCTACCTCTCTATAAATTTACACTTCACAAAGAAATATGCAAAACTCATTATTCCCTAGCTCTTATTGTAGGTACTCTTATTAGTTGACACATGCGTGTAACTTAATTTTACTTTCATTTCCTATTTCCTTCTTTACTTAGGGATAAAAGTGTCTTAAATGAGATATAAGACAATTTAAAATATTTTTACAAGATAAGAGGATTAAATATTAGAGTTAGTACTACACGTACCTCTCTCTACACACAAACAGACGGGTAAATATTTGTTGTTAAGCAGATAACCAATAAAAATTAAATTGTAGAGTATTAAGTTTGTGATTGGTGATATAAATAAA
The DNA here is from genome assembly GCA_963680705.1 of Rhagium mordax. Lineage (NCBI taxonomy): Eukaryota > Metazoa > Arthropoda > Insecta > Coleoptera > Cerambycidae > Rhagium > Rhagium mordax. The sequence goes on along the minus strand of OY796657.1, from coordinate 84,994,918 downwards.
AAATATTTACAAAAATCATTAGCTTTAATTGAAATGACTACCATCTTTTTTTGATATCGGCAAATAAAAAAAATCTATATTCTAAAGGGAATGTATCGTATCATTAAATTGTTTCTATACTATACCAAAGTTTATAGTAATTTAGTAAACTTTGACTGTATCGACCTCAGGGTTAATGATACAATTCTTGCTGTACACGATAATATCGAAAGAGGAACAGGTGAATGGTAGCAGTAAAGTTCGCCTCATCGATATGACATTTGTTTATTTAGTCATAAACTTGGTCATAAAAAAGCCGTCCACTGATTGTGCCACTGCACTTAGTGCAGCTCATACACGGATCGGGTTTAAAATTTGTTGTCAGTTTTAATCGTTAATAATTTAAAAGTATAGGATATTTGCTCAATTTTGTGGCCTGTAGTTTTATTTTGTTTATTATCTAATATTTACATAAGATAATCCAATTTAACGTTTATAATTACTTAAAAAATTTAGACAGAATGAAACGAATTAACTAAGAATAATGGGAAAAGTAATATTGTAATTATTATATTCTTTGTAGTTGTAGCTATTACCAAAATGATTTATTTCATGTGTAGATTTCTAAGACTCTTGGCCATATAATTAAATTTAAAAAATATTTTTTATTTTCTGACGTCTCGGTTTATTTATTAATCATCTACAGATAAATTCGTGATTAATCATTTACTACACACATTTCTCTCTCAATAATTTAAAACACAAATTTCTATGAAGATGGTTAATAAACAAGCCAAAACGTCAGAAAATAAAAAATATTTTTTTTATTTAATTGTGTGACCAAGAATCCTAGAAATTTACACATCAAATTAATTGATATCAACGGTCAAGAAAAACAAAATCAATAAGTATATACAATAGCTATTTGTATGACAAGGGAGAAAAGTGCATAATTTCCTCCTGCGGATGGCATCAATATCCAAGGGAGGAAATGGCACTTTGCTCCTGTGTAATACATATGATTTTTTCTACGACCATTTACAGTGTTTTACATTGGTTTTACATATATTTTATTATATTTTCTTATGCATGACAATCAAAAAACCAAATACCTATGTCAAAATGTCATAATAGGTATTTAGATAAGTAAATATTGTTAAAAATCAAAGTACATGGAACGTTGCTAAGGTTGCTTCTAGGGATCGAGGCAAAGTATTTTCCTCCCGAGGGAGGAAAAGTACTACTTTGCTCCCTGAAATGAGGGAGCAAAATAGTATTTTCTATGTAGGGAGTAGAAAAATTATTTTAGGGTTTTACGATCGGAATGTTAATTGTGTTGAGTAGGTAGGTTATATATACAGATAAGTCCAGGATGCTTCGAACACGACAGGGATTGGGACGAATATACGAGCGGCCGACAACTCGCCTCAGTTCGAAATTATTTGTACATTAGGACAAGGGCAGTGCGCTGTGGCCGTGGCCACTCACTGCTCGCTCAGCAGTCAGCACTGTTGTTAGTATCTCATTACACAATGAAAAAATAAGAAACAAGAAAATGGAATAAGAAATGGAATAATTATTTATCTTATATTAAGTTTTAAATACACAATACTCTGGGCGATAATATTAGTTCTTATTAGATTTAAAATTCAACTGTTCAAATTGTTAATTGCTTTTCGGATATCATTATTTGTTAATTCAATTCCATATTTTTAATTTCTTATTTCTTATCTCTTATTTTTTTCATTGTTTAAGCCTTTGTTGGGATGTAGAACTCATGTCTGAAAGAAATTTGATTTACGTTTCGAAATTATATAACTCCAATAATTCATCCTAGATAGGATTAATTATTGTAATTTTAAAAAAATCTCAAAACACATTTAAATATTTCCATTGTTTGTTTTTTCGCAACAAAAATGTGATTCTACAACATAAAATTAAAATTAATTATTAATTTTAATTAATTGTCGCTGCACCTCGACTGTTTCAGGTTTAATAAAAATTATTATAAGAGAATTCAAACAAGGAATAGTAGACGTGATGAGAGCCATCGGCTACAGCGCGGAGATCCACGATTCCCCATTGTGTCCGCTTGCCTACAACGGGCACAAGTAAATCGCGCAACCTAATACCCATGTTCGAACCTCCTCGGTCTTTACTGTATACAGCAAATATTCTTAAACATTAAAAATTTATTTTTTCTACTACCGATCTTAAAGTACTAACTTTCAGCACGCTGTAGAGTGCGTAAAGTTAAACTTTACGCACTAGTGCGTAAAGAGTTTTTACCTTACGCACTAGTGCGTGAAAAACTAACATACTAAACAGTTGCATACCTATAATAATCATATCTTATTTTAAAAACGTTAAATGTGGTTATTTAATTTTATGTAGTCCATTTATTTAATATCACGGTATTATTATAAAACATACCACCTAATTTTCAGTATTCTTTAACAATAATGATTGAATTTTGAAGTTTTATTTATATTCTTGACATTGACATTAGACAAAAAATAATAGACATTGATTAATTTCACTCATTTAAAATTAAGTGGGCTATAAGTATTGTGATTTTTAAATGATATATGAACTTTTGACGTAATAGGTAAGTTTTGACGTTCCACATTATTATTAGAGAATTTAGATACATTTCGGTAGTAGAAAAAATATTGTATGCAATTCGTGCGAAAAGTGAGCTTTTTTAACTCATGGGATTGTCGCATTCGCCTACGGCTCATGCGACAAAATTCTCATTCGTGAAAAAATCTCACCTTACGCACTTGTTGCATAAATAACTATTTGTTCCTATTTACCTTACTACTAATACTTACAGGTAATATTCTATCGTATTTGGTACAAAGTTCTCTTTGTGGCTCTATAAAATAATCCAACTTCATACATCGGTTTGTATGCTCGGCTGGTGTCAAATCTACAGAATTGGACATAATAGTTGGAAATCCTAGCTGCCTGCAAAAAAGATGTTTTTTAATGTTGGAAAGACCAGCACTACTGAAAAATGTAAAATTGTAAAATTTTTTCGTTATAAATTATGAAGGGAGTAATACGCCCACCACGGTCATCTTTATTTTAATTAATCATAATTAATCATCTATTCAGTGGCACTGACATAACATTTTTGGTATTACAGTAATCATTTTCTAGAAAAAATGGCCTTAACCAGTACCGCATATATGTATTAGAATAAAATTCTTATGAAATTATAATAATAAAAACCTTTAGGTATTGACTTAGTAATAATACTAAATATTCATATAATAATTTTATTATTGATATTTTACATAAACATACAGGGTGTTCTCAAAATTTAAGGATTTTGTTTACAGGATGTAAAATTTGTAAGAATAAGTCAGATTGTCAAAAATTACTTATATGAAAGTTACAAAATAACGACGATAAAAATGTAGTACAATCCTGGCCTTCTTTTGTCTGATTTCGCCCAGTTTCAGAGACAAACAATGGGGTTTTTACACGACGGAGCTCTTCCGCATTTTAGACGAACATTTAAATAATGTGTTTCTCAATAGGTGGACAGGATGCAATTGATTGGCCAGTTTCTTGGCCTGTGCGCTCCCCGGAGCTAAATCCTTGTGATTTCCTTCTTTGGAATCATTTGAAAAACTTAGTTTATTGCAATAGAGAAGTGGAAAATGTGAAACAATTTAGACAGCGAATAGAAAACGCCTGAGATGTTGTTCGGAGGCAAAGAAATTTTATTTTCTCCGCGTGTAGTAACTCATGGTTAATGGTTACGCCGATTATGCGCGCATCAAACGGAAAGCGACGAACTTCAGGTCAGTTTTCTATTTCCATTATTTTGCAACTTCTATATATAGATGATTTTTGACTTATTAACTTATTTGACTTATTTTTACGAATTCTATAATTGTACAGCTTTATACACAAACATTATAGTTTAAATGAAAACTGTCTAATTTACTAAGAATATCACCAATGTGTCCAGCATTAGTTAAATAGGTGAATATTTGTGTCAAAATGGTGTACAATACACATATGCCTACTCTGCATGTGAGACCAATACAATCGAAATTACAGTTAAGAAAAATAAAAAATTCATTGTATTCCAATTTATTAACAAACAATTAGAATTTCTGATTCTGTCAAGAATCTGTGCGTTGTTTACTTGTTCACCAGTGTTTATATTTTTATTTGTCGATTATAAAGTATTCTCGAATTTGATTGAAAATGCTGCAAACATACCCACGACAATGCCAGAAAAATTAAGTTGAGGCTCAATACGTTCAACAATACAATACCCTCATCAAATATGTTCTGCTAACAATTACATGTTTTCATTGCTTTGAAAATCAATTTAGAAGAGAGTCTAATAATGATCCTGAAGAAAACTTTATCCTTAAGGAAATTGAAATCAGTATTTTGGCTCGAGTGGAAATTGAGGAAACTTTATCTGTAAGACAAATTGCTTTTGAACTGGCTGGATATTAAGTACCTGAGGCGAATAAGGCCAACCTAATTTCAAAATTCAATGGATCTCATATTTGGTGAAATAGAAAGACAAAACCAAGTTTTCCATTAAGTATATTTATTTCTGCTACTAAAAAAGCAGAAGAACTGATAGAAAAGTGAATATTTAAAGAAATATTTGAATTTTTAAAAATGCTTTCTGTGGGCCTTATTAAACCATTGTAGTATAATAAGGCCCTAAAATAAACTTTTTTTTAACTATAATCAGCGGGATGTTTCCCTTTAAACATGTTTAAACTAGAAAAATCAACAAATTTCGTTTTTTAAACATTTGCAGTAAATATCAAAATGGGCCTTTTTAACCCTCTGGGGACAATAAGGCCACACATTCAAGATTAGTTACTTTGTTAACTTACAAAACAAAGTAAACTAATATAAAACAACGCTTTCATAAAGAAAAAAAACAAAAACAAAAGTAATATCAGATTAATCATAATCCGACCTAGGTAGGATCTTCGGGTTCGTTGAAATATTGTACTTAGTCTAATTCCATCCAATCACACTTGTACTCTAAAAACTTAGCCTAAATTTCACAATCATAGCAATAGAACACTTCTTTGTGTTCTTTTGTCAGTCCCATTCTTCATGGTACCATTTCTTGCATTGATCACACTGTCGCATGTCGGATAAACTTCCTCCTCTTTACATGCATGGCAGTACCAATCAGCTTCAGTCGATATTTTGGTCCTTTTGCCTTTACCTTTACCTTTATCAGTTTGAAATTCTTGGTTTCCTTTTTCCTCTTTGGTTTTCTCCTTTGTTTCTCTTTGATCATTTTTTCGTGTTGTCTTTTTTGGTCTCTTATTTTCTTTTTCTTTTCCCTGTTCTTTAAAAAGGTCCTTGGTAACTCTCTGGCCTTTGTAATTAATTGCTTTTCGTCTAGGTTTTTTCTTTACTGTGGAATGGTTAGGAGTCGGTAATAGCTCTTGAAAAGGAGATTTAGTCTTAAGACTAGCCAGCGGAATTTTATCATCTGTATCATAGATGTTCACTTTCTTCTTTTTCCTATTCGGAAGAATAAATTCTCACCCTAGCGTAAGGAGGCTTGTTCAACAGCTGAGTTAGCTGTTGTTCAACGTTTGCCTCCGTGTCTGTCTTAGATTCTGAGCTATAAAATATTGAGAGATTTCTCATCAGACTCCGAAAGAAGTGGAAGGTTTTGGCGACTTCCTTGGTGGTGTTTCGTTATCTAAGTTATTACGTGATTTCAGTTCTACTGATTGATTAAGAGTTTCGTCATCAAGACAGTCTGTATCGGAGTCATCTACAGCTAGGGGTTGCGGTGGAGCGGAGAGGCTCCGGGTGGAGGCATTTCTGTTAAGACAGAAGGCGCAAACGCTTCATCTGGTAAAACATCCGGAATAAATGGATACAAGCCTGTAGCTCTGAATCCGTTCACTATGTTTTCATAAAATTATGCAAAATCCAAAAATGTGATAATTTACAGGATGCTCTATTTAAAAATCCTCTATGCTCTATTTCCGGTGAAACTGGAAGAGGAAACAAATGCACTTATACGTCAAAAAGTGACGTTTGATAAGTGTAGCCTGTTACACACGCTATGTGGGTAAGTGGTGATACACTCTTCTTAAGAAATTTTTTTTACATATTTTTTTCCTATATACATGTAATATCGCGGCCGAAAAAAAGTAATCGATTTTTTATCAAGCAGTATGTTTTTTCGAAAAATTTTCCTTTGTAAATGGGAGTTTTTATATCAGTTATGTCAATTAAATTATTTTGACAAGAAATCATTGGTGGGGTCGTATTTTTATAAAAAAAAAACTAATAAGAAATAAGTTGTTAATATTTTTTAATTATAAGAAAACGATTCATTAGTATGGTTTTGAGAGAAGCAGAAAAAGGCCACATCATCGCCAAACTTGGAGAAGGGTGGTCTTAACAACGCATAGCAAAAGCACGATTCAAATCCTAAACTAAAAGACAGAATACCTTCCGCTATTATCTGTTTTGTGCAAATATTCTTCATCAAACTTACGACCCCTGGGACAACTCGCAGTTGACGATTGTAGCAGGACTGAGATATCTTTTCGTCGGAAAAGACCACTCGCTCCCAGTACCGATCGTTTTCATTAATAAAAGTATTTTCAAATTGCATTCTTGCCTCTTTATTAACATCTGTTAGTCGGGGCTTTTTAGTACTGGCACAGTAAATAGACCTTGCTCTCGCAACCGTTTTCTTGCTGGGTTTAAATTCACATAGTTAACCAGGGTATTCTCGTTTTCTAGAGTAGGGGAGACCGGGGATGGTTGGGCACAGGGGTAGGTTGGTACAGGCTTAATATTTCCTTAACTGTGCAACAGACGGCAACCATGACTGTGTAAGTGTATTCCTCAGATGATCAAAGCAGACGGTAGAAAGCGGTAGTTACATCTGTTTATTTGTTACCGAGTTATAAAATGTTTTTTGTTTTAATTACTTGTGAGTAAATATTTTCATTTATATATAACATTATAAAACATAGTCAATGAGTAGGTTTTAGTTTCTATTTTGCTCAGTGACGAATATATATTTAGTTCGCTTCATTTCTGTATATTGAAACAAACATATAACGTACCTATTGATTCAAGAGCTGTGAAATTTTGACAATTTATGGCGAAGGGGTTGGTTGGTACATTTTGGTCCAGCTCGGTTGGTACTGGTACTGGTTGCACCAAAAAAACTTAAACAGAACAGACGCAAGACAAAATCTTCCTGTCTAACTGACACTCATATGAAAGATGAACTTGAAAAGGAGAAAAGTGCGAAAATGAGCAGCGAAAAAGAGATGAATAGTAATTCATTTTATTAGAATAAAATCTACCTTTTAACATTATTACACTAACCTAGCCTAATCTAAATTACTTTTTAACGTTATTATTTTTTTTGTTGAACCAAAAAAACCCAAAAATATAGACTGCACCAACCAACTCCGTAGTGTGTACCAACATACCCCGGCTAAGGGGCATGTTGGTACACATGACATGACCTGACAATTGATTTTTTTTTGGCTACATACTTTTTTATATTTGTGTTTAATATAATTAATTACCTAGTCAAATAAAGTAGCTGCCAGTGCCCTACACCAAATTTTTAATTATATCTATAGATGAGATGCAAAAAATTCAAATGTAAATTTTGTCCCAACCATCCCCGGTCTCCCCTACTCTTTCCAGAACCCACTGCCCTGCTCAGATCATGAGTTTCTATCCACTTTTTGTTTAGTTTTTGATCGTACTTTTGCTGCAATTAATTTCACTTGCTATGAGTTGTTGAGATCACTCTTCTCCAAGTTTGGCGATGATGTAGCCTTTTTTTTCTTCACTCAAAACATGATTGATAAGGCATGATTAAGTAATAAAAAATTTATTTTTGCCTAATATGACAATGACGTTGACACTAATAAAAAACATGTTGAGATTGATGCGACACTGAATAGAACCATAGTTACAACGGGAAAATCAGTCAATTACTTTTTTTCGGCCGCGATAGTACATATGAAATGTAAATGACAAATACTGGTCTATGATAACACCAAAATATACGTGTTCAATAAAATAAATTCCAACTTTGTTGTTATTATATTAATCATAGTATTAATATAAATCAAAACATAAAGAGGGCCTAATACACTACCTTGGGAGGCGCCAATTGCCCAATATTATTATGTATATAATAGTTTTTGAGGTCCAAAAAAAACATCTGTACCTAAAACCAGATATATCATTATGTACTGCAATGCCATTTCATAAATACAATTTTAAGTATATATTTTAAGATATAGGTAGAATTTGAATTTAACGTGGTCTAGTCTCCTTGATGAGCTAAAATAAAGGCGAAAGAACATGTACATCTTCTTGGGGACATCGTTTTTTAATTAGTGACCATAATGAATAAATTTTGTGGTGAGTTAAAAAAATTTTTTTCAATAATTTATTTTTAGACGTTTTGAATTTTGTAATGTTTAATCCAATTTTTATCATGCATTAAAGAAGGTCCAATAAACTTAATAATTGTATGTTTAGAGATGAAACATCAATGTGAGTATATCAAATTGGATATGTTTTTTGTTATTATGCTTGTATAAAGCCTAAATAATAGTTATTTATGTATCAAGGCATTAAAGTTAAACTTTTTATCATGAATGTGGAGTGATAAAAAGGAACTTAATGCCGAGGTGCATATTAATTTTTTTTTTTAATCCAGAAACTGTGAAATTAAGATTAATTATCTCTATATTTTAAATAATTTTCTGTGACATTAGGAAATGTCATAATTATTTAAAAGTTTCAGTAACATTAGGAAATGTCATAATTATTTTTAAATGTCAAATCGGAATAATTTTTTGTAAGAAAATCATTATTTTTAGCAATTATAATAGTGATAATACAATTCTGAATGTAAAAAACTGTATTTATTTACCTATTACAACACAATTATTATTGTCACAAGCAATGAAAAATGTATGTTTACGTTTATCTGCCACCTCGGCCACTATAAAAATCGTACAATAATGAATTACTTTAATGACTATTTCTATCACTTTAATGCCGATTTTGGGGTACTAATGCCGATTAAAAAAAAAGTCATTTATAAGCCATTTCATATAAATGAACATCTCTAAACCTCGACTGTTTTCAAAAAAATATTGTTTTTGTCCATATGTTGTACACAACACATTCCAGGAGTTTACCTATTCCAGGGTCTAATCTCACAGGCGTAAAGTCAGTTTCATCTTTCTAAGACACTCAAAAAAGGCGGCTTTGTTTGATGTCGATAAAAACCTCAAACGGGCCGGGTGTTTTTATAAGTCTTAGAAAGATGAAACCGACTTTAACTATACTTACTTTTATAAATTATTACTTGGTACCTCATCAGTATTTAAGGAATCATTAATGATATTTAATATAGCATGTCTATATACCTCACAAATACCTTTTAGCAGTTCGACATTTAATATTTCATCAGAACACCTTGTATCTTTTCATGGTTGAGATAAAATATGGTTAGTTTTATCTCGGCTTGATTTTCGTACTGAACTGCGCAAGTAGAAAAACTTGTTGAGTACCACTAAGTAGCTGTATGTTTTCTGCAAAGTGAGAACTGTCAACTGTCAAATAACAAATTGTCAAATCTGCTACACAACATTAAGAATGTTGTTTTGGTTATTTGAATTTATTAATTTAGTCTGGTGGTATCAGTTTTAATTGAAAAATGCCGAAAGGTCGTAGAGGACTCCTTTAACCACGGCGAGAAATTGAAGAGGATCAAATCTTTGACAATATAGCAAAAGATGCTTGCCAGCTACAAGAACGGTGTTTATTATAGTCGTTGTGCCAGCTATGCTATTCATTGTCTCGTTTGGACAAGAACTTACTTAAATTCGTCTACGAGAAATGAACAGAAAAATACAAGATAACTCTAGAAAAACAAACAAGATCACAAAATTTACAGGATTAAAAAAATAGTTATATTATGCTTTATTATGTAGTTATTCAGCCTTATTCTGGTGGCCATTGAAAATAAGACAACATTGAGAAGTTTTCAATTACTTTTCAATGCCGTTTACCAACGTTGAGTATTTAATCCTATTCAGGTGACATCAAATTCTCAATGTTCACATTTTTTCAACGTTGAAAAGGACATACCTGTGAAGTTGCCAATTTATTTGACATAACCATTGTTCTGTGCAAAGAATCTTTGCTTCTGTGCTTGTGGCCTCTTATAATTTGTAAAGGAGTAACTTCAGTTTATTATAAAATTAATATTTATTTCTATTCTAATTCTACGACGTAATTCTGGGTGATTCTGGTGAGTTCAGTTCAGAGAGTTGGATGTTAGAATTAGATAATCGTCTTTTCTTTAATAAATAATGGATAAAAAAAAAGAACATCCAAGAAACAATTTCAAATACAGCGTGTGTAAAAAGTATTGAAACATGACCATAACTTTTAAAACATTGATTGAATGAAAAAACCCTTGGATAAGTCGATTTTAAAAAAAGAAAAAGTTGGGGTGGCTGGGGGAGTGGATGTGTAGAACTAGAAATTATAAATCCCATCAAAAGTTGCGTAATTGAAAATTAAAATCGACCTATCCAAGGGTTTTTTTATTCAATCAATATTTTAAAAGTTATGGTCATGTTTTAATACTTTTTACACACGCTGTATATGTGAAATACCTAGGGTCCAGCGACTTGTTAAAAACAGGAAAATTAAAACAGTCAGACGACCCAAATAATAAAAATTTGGGATGAAATGACTGCAGAACTGAATGCCAGCGGCGATGGGCCCGTCAGAAGAAGTCCCCAAGACAAAGGGAAATGAATAATCTATAATTATTAATTTGTTCAGCCTCAGAACAACCCGATACTTACCGCTGATCCTCATTAATGTCAGCATTAATTAATAAAACCATTAGGCACTATGATTTAAAAAAATCTAATAAATTTTTTTTAAAATATAATAAAATTATATTAAAACCGATAATCTGTTTACCTAGGTGCCTACGAACATTAAAAGCATCTACCTATATGTATATAAAATAATAGAAGTTATATTGATCTTTAGTTTTGTAATTTTAAATTTAAACCTAACTTTTTATCCTATAAACAGCGAAACAACGTTGAAAAGTGCCGTGGCAAGTCGTAAAGCTTATTGCCAAATACTCAACGCTAACTTAAAAAGACGTTGACCATTATTCAATGCATTTTGGTCATCTGAATAGGAAATGTTCCACAACGTTGAGAAATAGGCAATTATTGGAAACATTTGAACGTTGTTTTGTTTTCAACGGCCACCAGAATAAGGCTGATTATTATGTTTTTCCATGTCCTTTTTAATAGTAAGTAGATTTCAACTTTGTTGAATATCCCTTCATTACTTTAAACTATATATTCTTTCGTCGAATATTATGAACAATTATTTAAACATTATCTAACATTCTTAATATTCAATGAAAGAATAAATTATTTTCAATTTAAAGTCTACAAATGTGAAATGTTACAACTTCGAGTACAACTTTTATTATTAAAAATCATGATTAATTTCAAAGTTTATTTCATATTATGTCAAATACATTCTAATTAAAAGTGCAGGTAAACATTACACTAAGCACGAGCTATATATAAATCGTAGATTTTCAATTTGTACTTAATTTCAAGATTAGCTGTTATTTAGAAACTGCAAAATCTATCCAATTATTCTACTTTATATTTAAAATTCGCGCCAAGATTTCTACTTGATGACGTAGTCCTAGCGGTAGCCAAAATGTGCGCCGTGACATACCATCTTATATCTCTACCATGGTATCTTTTAAAGAGTTTATACTTACTATTTTTTTGATTTACGAAATAAGAACAATTCAAATGTCTCAATCTTCGGATAATTGTTATTTAGTGCGTTATTAATGGCTACGTAAGGATCGGTATTTGGTATAGTTTGTATTATTACTCTAATACTATTAATAAAACTACATTTTCCACATCATAGTATTTTTTCTTCTTTTTATTTACAAGTTTATTTGAAATTTTTATGAATAATACCGATTAAAAGAAAGATTTTCAAGAATTTTTGTTTATTAATTCGAGATCATTATGATCATGCCCTACGATCTCGCATGAACGATAATCAGAAGTTAAAAAACTTAAAACGATAATCTTAGTTTGGCACTGAACAACGCAGTCTCTTTTTATTTGCAGGAAACAAATTATTGTTGTAAATTTAGTAGTAGTAAAAAAAGACTTTTGTAGCAATGGTTAATTGAAATAACAGCTGATATAAAGTTAGATTTCACCATATTAAGTTATATGAATATAAAATTCTAAAAAATCCACTAGTTTCCTGTATTCTTGTATAATAAGTTTGTAGACATGATGACGATATAACAGAACTTGAAATTCTCATCCAGAACGTAGACATGTCTGCAGACAGTGGCGTAAAGATATTGGTTTCTGACTCTGGTCCCAGGTGGATGATCGAGCTAAACTCGTCCCTTGACGATAACCTCATCTGTTTTCAAACAGCCTCGACCCCTTCTCACAGAATACGCATTGCTCCCATCGACATCACCTATCGAAACCAAATAACACCGATTTACAAGACAAAGAAATCTAACGCCTCAGTAAATGCTTTCGTGTCAATTAGGGAGAAACACTGCGTCACCGGCAAACTAGTCATTATAGCGCTTGGAAGGAAAAAATAAAATTGTCATTCTTTCCTTGGTGTTCAATAATAATAAAAGTAAGTGGTCCGTGTACAGGTCTGGAATGAAATCATACAATGTTTGACAGAAACTAGCCGAATTATTTACCTCGGGTAAAAGAAAAAATCCAAATGTGAAATTAGAGCGAGTTTAAATTTTTTTTACCGACTGAAAACGTATATTCACCCTTTCCGCAACATCCTGGGACATTCCTTCATAAATAAAACTTGTTTCTTTTGACTGGTACTAAACATTTTTCATGAAATTACCCGTGTCGTGATAACTCGAAATTTTGGTCGAGGGCTCTCCTACTATGGAAAGTATGCCAATTAACAGTTTTTCTAATTTTCTATCATGTCGATATTATACACTACCTCAGAATATCTCCTCTCAGTTGATTAATGATTCGAGAAACTTTCAGAGAATTTTGTAAATTAATAACGGATAACGATTACAAATACCATCAACTTACTTCTTACACCGTCTGCTTTAACGTCTTTATAGTTACAACTGATTTTACTTAAGAATAATATGTTCATCAAATACACATCAAATCACGTGTGTTTGCAATTAATACTAGTTCACAATATAGAGAATATAATAAAATTTATATTCACAACCATGATTGACTCAATTTTCTTTGCAGAACTAAACTCGATGAGCTTTGCATAATCCCTAAATCAAACATTTCCAACTCAAGAGCCCCAGGCAAAGAGGCTAATTACAAAAAAAATCCGCCATTTTAATGTACGAGTACGTAAGATTGGCTATTACCTACAAAACATTTCAATGTTGATTAGTTGTTGAATGCAATTATTAAAGTGAATGCAAATTCTCATAATGGATTCATTGTTAGTCAACAAAGATCTAACAATGGCCGTGTTTCAAACCAATGGGGCATGAAGTAACCCTTGAAAATGCTTTTCCATTGGATGCCTTAGGCCAACCCCGGTTATGTTGGATTAATTAGTTCGCCTGTTTCTGTAGTTCTGTGTAATTTGATGCTGTGTTCTTCCATATACTACATGTTCGAACGAAATTTGATCATATCCTTGAATGAAAATACATTAAATAAGAAAAATATATAAAAAGCAGGAGAAGAATGAAACTTATGAATCGGAATGGTTTATTTTTTTAGTTGTGCCAAATTGTGCGCCGAAATAACACATTACCAGGAATTAACTACACACCATTAAGTTAAGTATTCATCATAAATTATATTAAGTATGTATTGCCAGATGTAAGTAAGAGAATATATTTACGGGCACAAATAAAGTATATTTAGAAACTAGATGGTTTTATATTAAATTTAAAATTTATTTGGTTTTTATATAAATGTAGCGTTGACCAAATCTGCTAACAATAAAGGTCGACCTATACAAGATATGTCACCACGATCTCAAATTATCTTTATTTTGAAAATGGTACGAATTCACTTAAGGCATATTTATACTTATGTTCTCTATGATGTTCTATCTAAATTAAATATTTTTCTTTTGCAGCACCCAACTTCATTGTTTTAAATGAAACATCCTATATATTTTTACATTTTTACATTCTATAGTATATTAATTTTATGTAGCATAATATCCTACTTCCCGTTTAGACGGAATTCGCTTACTTGAAATTTTTTGAATAGATGCAGATGAATATTTGCGCAATGTTCAAATGTCACAATAAATTAGGCAAACATGCATAATGTTATTTTCATTGAAACTTCCTTATGTTTCTTTATAAACAACTTTCTTTATTCGAAAAATCTTAATATTTCTTAATTTATAAGGTAAATAAAAAAAAATTATAACGAAATATGTCCAATAGTCAAAGAGTTTCAAGTTATTGGTTGAATGAAAATATCCATTGCCATTGCTACCTCTTTAGCGTCTAACACTGCCATCATGTTAATATCCCACCTTCGTTGGTATCGACTCTCTTTACCTATATCTTGATAAAAATTTTCTCCTTGTTCTTCGCTATAGTTTCCGAAGTTTCTGCGCAAGTAGTCAAGGTGAAATTTGAGATTCATCAAACAAATCTACGGTTTTAAATTTTTCCACAATTATTCAACTAAATCATGGTAATCCTCACTTTTCTCATTTCCCAAGAAATTCTGAGAGACCTGTTTGAAACTCCATCATCTATTTTATTCAAGAATCTATACAGGGTGTCCCAGCCTCGAGTCGGCTAAATGTCCTGGCTCTCCTATAAGAGATATCGAAAAATTTCAAAAACGAAATGGAACACTAGGTATATTATTACATATTTGAATGCTCCTTTTAAAGACGACTCAATCGATATGCCACTTGATGGGTCTGCGATGGGTCGGTACCATGATATGGGTGAGTTTGTACCAAAGACGTGCCAACTTTGTGAGCTCACTGTGGCGTAGCGGAAAAGCATTTTGAGATCCAGTTTGTGCCAAAAATTGTCAAAAACCCTGTAGTTTACGCTGCTGTTATCAGATCTAACGAAATCGGTCATTTTATACCGGGTGAGTCAGGAAACGCCAAATCTACGTTTTCCCATTTTTTTCAAATGGAACACCCTGTATATTATGACACCAAAGGAAAGCCCTTTGAAAGAGCTTTCCACTGATATGAAGGTTCAAGGGTCTATCTGTCATGGGTGCCAAGATATTTGATGGCAAAATGGCACAATTCGAGGTTTATTAAAAAATTACACTCAATTTTCAATTGTTTTGTGAATTTTCGCTAAAATCGGCTCTTTTCAGTAAGAAAATTTTGAAAATATTGCTTATACTCGGAGAAAAAAACCGTACTTCAGTACAGAAAAGTACTTAAGTATAAAATAGTCAACGCCTGATAAATTTAATTTTTTTTCTGAAATGTGTGTATAAATTCATGTCATGGCAAGTATTTTCTAGCCCGAAGTAATTTTGTCGCGAAACGATTTACTATTTTAGAACGAAGGTGCTTAATAAAACGTACCTTTTCGTAGTATTTTTTTTTTCAGCTTTTAGATAGTGTTCTTCATTTTTCTACAATAAGACCAAAAAATACTTTCATTTTCAATTCAATGAAAGATAATAAAATTGTTGTTAAGTTTGGGAAGCTGTTGTTCCACGTACTATCATCGAAAGAATAAATAAAAAATTGTAGAGAAATTCATATTGCTTCCAACTTTCAATTTATTGAAATAAATTTAAAAAAATCAAGTAGGTACCTGTCATAAAAATACCAGTCTTGTCAATAGTTCACTTTATTGTTGTAAAATTTTCTTATTGAAAAGAGCCGATTTCAGCGAAAATTCACAAAACAATTGAAAATTGAGTATAATTTTTTAATAAACCTCGAATTGTGCCATTTTGCCATCAAATATCTTGGCACCCATGACAGATAGACCATTGAACCTTTATATCAGTGGAAAGCTCTTTCAAAGGGCTCTCCTTTGGTGTCATAATATACAGGGTGTTCCATTTGAAAAAAATGGGAAAAAGTAGATTTGGCGTTTCCTAACTCACCCGATATAAAATAACCGATTTCGTTAGATCTGATAACAGCAGCGTAAACTACAGGGTTTTTGACAATTTTTGGCACAAACTAGATCTCAAAATGCTTTTCCGCTACGCCACGTGAGCTCACAAAGTTGGCACGTTTTTGGTACAAACTCACCCATATCATGGTACCGACCCATCGCAGACCCATCAAGTGGCATATCGATTGAGTCGTCTTTAAAAGGAGAATTCAAATATGTAATAATATACCCAGTGTTCCATTTAAAAAAACATAAATTTATGACATCACGCCTAAATCGATCACCCTGCATATTTCAAAATATTTTTATACTATGCAACATTGTGTCCTCTATCATCTCGTTTTTGAAATTTTTCGATATCTCTTATAGGAGAGCCAGGACATTTGGCCGACGCGAGGCTGGGACACCCTGTATAAAGTGCTGGACAAATTAGTTGTCGCCACCAAAAAAGTGGTTCGAATTTGAAGGCCTAAAACTTTTGTGTGCCGTGGACGATTTCAATTCTGTTTGCTTCGTTGATTAGCTCAATCCTCCCTTTATCCGTCCTCTCAAAGAAAATATCAAAAAATTCAAGATAAAATTTCTACAGGGTGAAACAGAAAACAATGCAAAATTGCAAACATTTCATCGAAGCCCCATTTGCGAAAAATAATTTTAATTTTTTTTCCATTGCATAAATCATGAAATGCGATGTGTTATATCGAAACAGTTTTTGGAATTTCTTGAATACGAAGCCTTATAATGAAGATATGAATTTTATGCTGAGTGATGCAGATTGGGATACAAGTCAACTGAAAAATGGTTTCTATGGTTTTAAAAATGCAATAAAGAAAACATTGAGAAATGTCATATTCCCGTGTTAAAAGTCGTGTTTGGTTATCGCTCTATCCCATTTAATATGCCGAGGCCTATACCTGTTGACCAATTGCCACTCATCGCACGCATGAGAGAAGAAGGTGAATCAACGCAAGTCATCGCCAATCTTTTTGGAGTCTCAAGAAGGTCGATTCAACGAGCTCTCCAGAGGAACGACAATGGAGATATTGGCCATCGTCCACGTACGGGAAAACGCAGGAAGACCACAGCTGCGCAAGATAGGCTGATAAGGAGGGAAGCAATGCGAAAACGCACTTCAACGTCAAGCAGAATAAGAACAGAAGCTGGAGTTCAGCACATCTCAAGCAAAACAGTTCGCCGCCGACTTCATGAAGCTGGCTTGAACGCCAGGAGACGAGCAGCTTGCCCCCTCCTCAAAGCAAATCATCGAGCAACCCGTCGGGCATGGGCACAGCAACACCAGAACTGGGGAATGGCAGAGTGGAGTAGGTGTCTGTTTACTGATGAATGCAGGTTTAATTTGTTTAGGTCGGATGGACGTGTGCTTGTGTGGCGACAGAGGAAAGTAAGATTTAGGGAAGAGAATATGGAGGCAAGGGTGGCTTATGGTGGTGGAGGTGCGACTGTTTGGGGTGGAGTAGGAATGAATGGAAAGAGTGAATTGGTGATTCTGGGAGCGGGTGAGAGCATGAATGGTGAGAGGTATCGAGATTTATGTATGAGGAATATCGTGGTCCCTTACGCCCAAAATGTCGGCAATAACTTTGTCCTAATTGATGATAATGCCCGGCCACATCGCGCCAGGGTTGTAAACGAATTTTTAAGGGATCACGATATTGAGAGAATGGAGTGGCCACCTTTGTCCCCAGACATGAATATGATCGAGCATGTATGGAGCAGGATGAAATTGGGAGTGAAAGAGAGAGAAGGAAGAATGGAAACCTTGAATGATTTGGCGAATGTGATTCGGGATGAATGGGAAGCTATTCCCCAGGACTTTCTCACCAACCTGGTGGAATCCATGCCTCGACGTGTTGCAGCACTGCATCAGGCAAGAGGGGGCCCCACCAAATATTGAAGTTGTTCTTGTTAAAAAAAATATCTGAATAAAATGTTGTTGCTCTGACTTTTTTAAGAATGCTGTGAAATTTTTATTACTTATCATTTGAGAAAAGAACAGGTAAAAAATTGCAAGTACAGGTAGGTATAGAGGTAGGTAGATTTGCGTTGACTCACCGTGCTCTCTCAGGTGTTTTTTCATTCAACATTTTTAGTTGACTTGTATCCCAATCTGCATCACTCAACATAAAAATTCATATCTTCATTATAAGGCTTCGGATTCAAGAAACTCCAAAAACTGTTTCGAGATAACATTTCATGTATTATGCAATGGAAAAAAAAATAAAAATTGTTTTTCGCAAATGGGGCTTCGATGAAATTTTTGCAATTTTGCATTGTTTTCTGTTTCACCCTGTAGAAATTTTATCTTGAATTTTTTGATATTTTCTTTGAGAGGACGGATAAAGGGAGGATTGAGCTAATCAACGAAGCACAGAATTGAAATCGTCCACGGCACACAAAAGTTTTAGGCCTTCAAAGTCGAACCACTCTTTTGGTGGCGACAACTAATTTGTCCAGCACTTTATTTTTAAGTCGTCTGCATACAAGAGACACATGCATCGGAGGTCAAATACTATATCGTTAATAAACATTATAAACAATAAGAGTCCAAGATTTAAGCCTTGGGGAACACCAAACTTGGCAAATATTTCTCTAGATTTGTAACCATGGTACAACAGAAGATTCCAAAACTAAAGCTATCTGGGGGGAGATTACACAGGTGAAAAACACCGATACGCATTCATACATTGCTAACGTTGGAGTTGGGGATCGAGCCCAGTCCATCGATAGATAGTGTGACTAAGCACGATCGATATGATCTGGTCCACTACGATAGTCAAGTAGTGGAGTCTGTTCATCTCATACTACGACTCAGTTTCATTAGACATTCCAACATAGACATAGACATTCCAACTTTTCTCTCGACAATAATGATGTGATTTTTGCTATTAGTGGAGTTCACATGTTATCAAATTGTGATTTCCGTTTGCACTTCGAGGTTAAAAGCTAAAACCTATTTCAAATGATTCGTTACCTTCTGGATCAAAATCCGATGGTCGTCAAAATGTCGTCCTGTAGGGGATGAAATGTGAAAAACACCCTAAAAATTTTTTTTCCACTATTTTAATCTACAGAACATGAGGATCACTTTTATTAAAGCAAAATATGCTTTAGACTAAGGCAAATATTAGAAAAAAAATATTAAACAATTCGGAAAGCACGGAGTTAAATGGGCGACGTCTAAGTTTATCGTATGCTGGTGAAAAGTGTCTTATTGAACAGGCAATGTTTTCGCTTAACACCGCACTAGCTACTTTATTCTCATTATGATCAAAAAACACCCTTTAATAACGTTGTAGATTGGAATTTCAGGATGCTAAGGCACTTTTTACTTTTTTAATATGACCGCTCCCCAATTTTTGAATGGGTTTTTTAGGAGCGCCCGCACAAGATCTTTTAAGGTCGACATTCGTTTGTTTTCGTACCGGGAGAGGTATTTTTAAGGTCCATTATCGCCTGTTTTCGCAGTAAAGACGTGCATTTGACTAACTATATGAAAAATACGAACTAAACTGTATTAGGTATGTATTTTATTTAAACGAAATATTATTTTTTATATGAATTTATTTTGCTTTAAATAGTTTATAGTACAGTTACTTGGTGATCTCCAGTTACTTGGTGATCTCACTTCTAACTAATTCTATAGTTGTTTTAAATTAAAATATTTTTGGATAGTTTGATTCAAAATGGGTCAAATACCTATCAAATATTAAAAAAGAATAAGGGTGCTTTTCGTTGGGGGTGCGTTTCACCTCAACTTAGGAGTTTCGAAAAGATAAAAAGTTCAAATAATCATAACTCTGGTTTAAAAAACCTTTTGACTTGTACCTCTTGAATCAAATTGAAACTTATTACAGTAGCTTAAAATTGTGCTTTGGCTGCTAAATTAAAAATGATACAAGGAAAATAAAGGCAAAATTTTAATTTTTGACAAAATAAATGTCCGTTTTTTTGGTTCAGTAAATTCCAAATTGAAAATATAAAATTCCAAATTATATTTTTTGTTAGTCATTATTATGTATACGCTCAAATTTTTTTGACCGTGATGGATGCATTATCTAAAAGATTTTACACTAAATGTATTTTGAAAATGTTTGAAATAATGAATTTTATGGCTTTGAAGTTAAGAAGAATCTCTTCATAGAATGTTACCAAAGACAAACAATAATGACAATAAACTAAGGAAAATGCTACAGTTTTTTATTATTTTTTTTAATTGACGCATTTAAGATGAATATAGAAAAACTGACAACCTTTGTACCTTTGTACTGTTTTGACCTACCTGATCTTAAAGAGGAAATAAAGACCTTCAAAATGATTTCTATTGATGATTTTTATCGTTAATTGCAAAGGAGATATGACCGAAATAAGAAGCGCGCCTCATTTTAGCAAATTACGATATTGCTCGTTTTGCGGTAATTTATTAGTCTCTGAAATTCGTTAATTATTGATATATTAACTTTAGGGGTGGTTTTCATCCTCTTAGAGGTAAGATCAATTATTTTTCTTATTAAGGGATGAGTTTTATATCGACCATATTGAGGGTCCAACATAAAATTTTTTATTACTTACTTCACATTCGTGATCAGCGACTCCAAAAACATAAATAAGTTTAAATAATTTATTCTCAGTACTTGGTTAATTATTGAATATTTTAAACTTTGTAGTGGCCTGCAGTGTGAAATTATCATGCATCGGTTCCTGCATGTGTGTGGGACAAAAAGCCCTTTGTAATAATCCCAAAATCAAGGAAACTCGTCTTATTTTTGAAAGAATCGTTAGAATCTGAAATCGAAAAATTTAATGACTGGACTGACACTATGTTCAAACTGTTTAAACCATAATAATAATATCATATAAAAAGTAATAATCTGTTCAAGTGAAATACATAATATAATTAATATAATTACTTTATATTATACAGTTTATTCATATTTTTCATACAATTGGTCAAATAAAGGCGTTTATTGCGAAAACAGGCGATAATGGGCTTTAAAACACCGTCATAGAGGTTTTTTTTTGGAGTAGAATTCGATGATCCACGCGTTCCAAAAGTCACTTTTTATTTTTTCGAAACTCCTAAGTTGGGGTGAAACTCACCCCCAACGAAAAGCACCCTTATTCCTTTTTAATATTTGATATTTGACCCATTTTGAATCAAACTATCCTAAAATATTTTTGTAAAATAGTTAAGATCACCAAGTAACTGTACTATAAACTATTTAAAGCAAAATAAATTCATATAAAAAATATTTCGTTTAAATAAAATACATACCTAATATACTTTAGTTAGTATTTTTCATATAGTTAGTCAAATGCACGTCTTTACTGCGAAAACAGGCGATAATGGACCTTAAAAAACCTCTCCCGGTACGAAAACAAACGAATGTCGACCTTAAAAGATCTTGTGCGGGCGCTCCTAAAAAACCCATTCAAAAATTGGGGAGCGGTCATATTAAAAAAGTAAAAAGTGCCTTAGCATCCTGAAATTCCAATCTACAACGTTATTAAAGGGTGTTTTTTGATCATAATGAGAATAAAGTAGCTAGTGCGGTGTTAAGCGAAAACATTGCCTGTTCAATAAGACACTTTTCACCAGCGTACCATAAACTTAGACGTCGCCCATTTAACTCCGTGCTTTCCGAATTGTTTAATATTTTTTTTCTAATATTTGCCTTAGTCTAAAGCATATTTTGCTTTAATAAAAGTGATCCTCATGTTCTGTAGATTAAAATAGTGGAAAAAAATTTTTAGGGTGTTTTTCACATTTCATCCCCTACAGCCACCCCGTACAGGACGACATTTTGACGACCATCGGATTTTGATGTTCCAGAAGGTAACGAATCATTTGAAATAGGTTTTAGCTTTTAACCTCGAAGTGCAAATGGAAATCATTTCTAGAGGGTTTTGGTGCGGCCGTGGACTCTACTATATACAACGCGCTTACTCATATTTTCCATTTGTTCAATAGATTTAGGCTCAATATGAAACTAAATTAATTCTAATCATGAACTATTTAACTTTCATTTAGGTACTTTTTCAATGTTTAGTTATATAGACAGATGTGTGTCAAATTGAGATTTGGCATGGTGGTTAAAGTCGATGTTAGAAAAAAGAACTACTTACGTAGAAGTACGTCTTGCTTTAAATGCTCTTCAAGAACGAAACGCCTCTTATGCGAAAATAAATAAGCAAATTAAATGTACTGATGAATGGATCGTAAATTCAAATTTACAACTTTTCGCGTAAAATTAGGCATCAATAAAGTACAAAATTTTATTAGTAAAAGAATCGATAAATGTATGCATGCCTGTGGTTTATGAAAGGTGGTAGTAAAACACATTTCATGCCAAAATTAATGTAAAAAATAAAAAATAGTTTCTTCCATAAAAGTATCCAATAAATAATGCTAACCTATTAAAAATAATTTCGAAGAATTGGTACCTGTGCAGTTATTTTCATTTACATTTTTACTTCCACGTATTTAAAACTATGTAAGATTAATGAGTCAGCGAATATGATGTTTAGTTTTTTTAGAAATAACTTGAAATTAAAAATGTATTTGTACATTGTACGATGAACAAGATAAACAAATAAAGAAATTCTCTTGTCAATCACACCTCAAACTAAAAAACGTAAACACTAACTCAAAAATATTATAAACATATAAAACTGGGAATTTCTCACGAAATAATTCTAGATAATATTAGAGAAGACTAAGGCTATGTTGATAAAACACATATGTTTTCGGTTACATCTGTTTTGTCAAAGGTATGATTGCAATTAATCTAAATTTATAAATAATATTTTATGAGTCGTAAAATCAAATTTATTATTACTCTAAAAAGCAACAAACATCGAGGAAAGCACTAAAATTTTTAGGTGTCAAATTGATACACGCCAATCTACTTGATGGATAATCCCCAGATACGTGCATAGGCGTAGACAGCAGGCGCACAATGAGAGAATATACTTCAACTGCATTACTTTTAAGTGACTGGTTGCTCTAACGCTTGCCAACCAGTTTGTTGGCGAAAATCAGTCTTCAAATAGTCCGTTGATACATTTGCTACTCAGAAGTTAGAATTGTTGAGAATATATAACATATATATTTATTCTTTATAATTAATTGGCAAATAAGAGGTTAATATAAAAGCAAAAGAAATGTAGGTACTATTTTTGATGAGACAGCAACCACAACTAAAAAATTTGCAAATTAAGAAGAGTTATCTTCTATCTAAAGGAATCTAAAGATAAAAAGTAAACATAATTATACACTAAATGTTAGTTCGGATAAATTTCTGAAGAAGAAATTGTATATTACTATACTCGAATATTGTGTGTGGTCATTGTAATTAAATGTATAACTCCTTTTCCCACAAGGTTCCATAGAAAAGACTGTATCATCTTCTTTGTTTAATTTTATTTTGTAAGAGTTAAATTATAACACCTAGTTACAAATAAAAAGTTAAGTCTCATAAAAGTGCTAACATCTTGATTTTGATCAATATATTCAGTTGTGTACCTTAGAAATACCGAAATACCACTTTTCTAAAAGACTACGGAATTAGTATATATTTCTCTTCTTTGGTTTTCCTAGAAAGGAATATTAATGTATACAGGTCTTGGAAGGAATACGTTCCCGAATGTTTACATGTTGGAAAACCCGATTTTACTGTAGAACACTTCTTGACCCCTTACTGCCGACATATACAAGTTGCTGATGTAAAAATCATCCACCACCTGTATTATTACCTGACCTGATACTGATGGAATCATAATATATGGGACATGATGGGCGAAGAGAATAATTCAAATCTTTACAAATTAGCTCATTCTGTAAAATATCTTCGGACTTTTCTCGATGTAGGCGCATAAAATTACAAATTTCATGTTTAGCAGCTTGCTCTATTGAGATAATTTTGAGGGCTGGGAGATAGTTTTTTGCACCAAACTTTTTTTGACGACACCTTCGAAGCAAAAGATTTAAATAAAATTACATCCCATGCAATGGTCTCGGAAAAAAGTATCCAAGTCCACTCTTGTTTCTTTTTTATTGTTATTTATCAATAAAATATATGTTCATAATTCTTTACAGGTCGAATAAATTAACTTTATGCGCATCACATTGTTGCAAGATTTCCAGACTGGTTCTCTAAATACACCTACGTATGTTATACCTGTTTAATTAATTTTTGATGTTTGCGTTTTAAAATAGATATTGGATAATGTAAATAATAAGGTCTTATATTCAACATTAGTGTTTATTTAACATTTAGTGTTAAAATTGCTGTAATATCAGTAGCGTAGAAGTAAAAGAGATTAGGCAAATCTTAAAATTACATATATTTAATATATTAAATATAATCGATACCAGTTTAATTCATTTACTAAAGAAAAAAGATCTAACTCCGTTGCCTCAAAACCGATTTTGATCATCTTTTTTTTAAAATTTCGTAAAAAGTTTATAGAAAAAAATGAGTGTTTTGATAATATAAAGTTTCTGATGGGGTCGTAGATTACGAATCTGGCCTCAACGTCAGTCTAAAAACAAAATGGCGTCTAGAAAATGGCATCGAAAGTCCAATTTTTTATTTTTATTAGGTGTCAGGAGGTTTTTGTGGTCACTGATTACGATTAAAAGTTACAAAAATCAAAAGTGGCGGATCCAAAATGGCGGAAAAGTTTTTAATTCGGATTTAATCTCTTATATAGAGATTTTTTGGGTCGCTGATCTCAAATTGTACGTTAAAATTTATCAAAAACAGAAAACGGTGTCTAAAAAATGATGGAAATAATTGATGCCATGTCATGCCATTTTGTATTTAGAACAATTTTGAGGCCAGATTAGTAATTTGTGACCCTTGAAACCTTATGTTATTAAATTTCAGGCAATTGTTTAATAAATAAAAGAATTCTAAATTTTTTAATTAAGAGTGTATTAAAAGAATACCTACTTATTAGTTGAAAAATTAAAAAGCACACCTCACCTATGGGGAACTTGGGAAAAAATGATCAAAGTAAGTTTTGAGTCAGCGGAGTTAGAACTTTGGCGAATTCTTACCGTTTAGAAAATGGACTAGTTAGGTTTCCTTTGAGTTTATATTGGTAATGATTTATAAAAAACTACAGGTTGGTTATAAATTAGTAGCTGATATTTTAGTATTCCTTATATTATATGTTATGTTCAAATACAGAAAACGCTCATTCAGCGAAAAAATCGACCTTAACGCGTTGTGGCTCCTCAGGTTCATCCACAATACAAAATTCGTGTCGTGGCACTTGCAAAAATGAACGCAATGCATTCTGGCAAACTCAAAAAGGCCACAACGCGAAATTTATTTTGTGATTCTTTAAATATTCGACCACAATGTGTTGTGATAATGAGAAAATGTCACATCGCGTTCTGAAGGAGAGTTGATGCAGCCATGATGAGATATTATAGAAGCCTTCTTTAGTTCTTAATTGATAAAGTCCGGATAAATTGATTCTCATAATAACAGCTAGCATTTCTGGGAGCTGCGTGTCCTCTGTCAACATCAGGCACCCTAACAGCAACGTTAGTACCAACATTAACTTTAGGAAATATTGATTTCGATAATGAAACAACTTTTTGAGGCTGTTTTCTTGGCCAGATTTGGTACATTCTCTCAGCGTTCTTCCTTATACACAGCTTGCAAGTAGGTAACATTTGCAACTGTTCTCCGCAGATAACGTGAACATACTATGCATGACATTTTGAAACTTGTGAGCTCCCGAGGTTTGATTTTCACAAATCACATAATTCTTTCCAACGCTGTTTTTTCCGATTCTTGTGCAACTACTTCATTTTCATTTTCTAATTCTTGTGTAACTTCTTCATTTTAATTTTTTATTTCTTGTGCAACTTCTTCATTTTTATTTTTTTATTGTGCATTTTTTCGTTTTAATTTTCTGATTCTTGTGCAACTTCTTCATTTTTATTTCTTTATTGTGCACTACTTCATTTTTACTTTATAATTCTTCTGCAACTTCTTCATTTTTTTTTTCTAATTCCTCTGCAATTTCTTCATTTTTATTTTCTAATTCTTGTGCAACTTCGTCATTTTTATTTTTCTATTGCCCACTACTTCATTTTTATTTTCTAATTCTTGTGCAACTTCTTCATTTTTATTTTTTTATTGTGCACCACATTTTTATTTTCTAATTCTTATGCAACTTCTTCATTTTTATTTTTTTATTCTTGTGCAACTACTTCATTTTCATTTTCTAATTCTTGTGCTTCTTCGTTTTTATTTTTTGATTCTTGTGCATCTTCTTATTTTTATTTTCTCTTTCTTGTGTAACTTCTTCATTTTTATTTTTGATTCATGTGCAACTTCAGTTTTATTTTCTGATGCTTGTACAACTTCTTATTTTCATTTTTCAATTCTTGTGCAACCTCCTCATTTTTATTTTCTAATCCTTGTGCATCTTCAATTTTATTTACTAATTTTTGCGCAACTTCTTCATTTTGTTTATAATCAGCTTCATTAAATTGTTCATTGTCTTCTTTATTCTCATTGTTTTCTTGATTGTTTTTATTCGCAGAAGAAAGCAGTAGTTCTAATTCTTCTTCAGTTTCTATAGCAGTGTACATATCACTAGAAAGAGTTAAATCTACAAGTCCGTTTTTTTTTGAGACGATCCACACCTATTAATAATAAATCGGAGTTCTTCCGACCAATTTTTTGAATAATTTCCAGTCATCCCTGCTATTAACATGTCACGGACATCTTGGTTCGACCTTTCACCCGAATCTTGATTTTGGTGAATGTCGCAGTTTGCCATGAACAAGCTTCATCCCAGGCCACATATCTGCTAAATTTTTTATTATTTTATTAATAAATGTACGATCACTGTCACTTTGCAGTATACATGGCGCATCGAATAAACAAAATATGTCCATAAGTTGATGAGCCACTTCTTCAGCAGTCTTCGTCTTAAGCGGACGAAGAATTGTGAATTTTGTCAAGGGATCTTGATAGTTGATAGTATTTGTCTAGTTCAGATTGCATGTCAATTAAATCATTAACAGCTAGAGTTCTTGCAGTCAAATAGAATAAGCCGTACACTAAACCACGTTATGGTATTTTTTTAAATTGACTTTGTTCACATAAAGTTATAATTTGACGAGTAACATTGCAATACTTCTTTTTCAGTTCAGCTTCCATAACTCGAGCAGAAGACCTTAATGCTACTTAGAAACTATTTACTATTATTATTTTCTCCAAACATCAGCTTCAAAGCAAATATATAAGTAACGAATTTACGAAAAGAATATAGAATTGAATATTCTAGAATGTTCTCGAATATCTCGTCTTTAAATTTGAAAGAATTTCTATTCATATTCCAAAAACTGCCATATTAGGAATAAATTAGTATGAATATTTCAGTTTATATTTAGAAGGATACAAGTAATAACTTAATTTCTCAGAGATTGAAAAACGAAGTAATATTACAAAACTCTATAGTTTTAATCCACTTGCTCCTTGTTCTTTTGTGTCCGACGCTACTATGTGCTGTCTCCAAAATACCAAACAGTTTATCCGCCTTATTACAGAAGTACCTATCAGATTTTTGAATCATCTATCCCATCAGGTTCACTTTCAATCAGTTCTTGTGTGTATCACCATTATTAAGATATTGTAGCGCTTTAGACGACGTTACTGCCTTGACGATAGTGATTGGTTATTTTTTCGAAGAAGCTGAGTCTTATTTATTTCTTGAAGTGACGTTTTCGTACCGCTCGTTATTAATGGAAATACATACTGCGATCGGTACTTGTCTTCACTAACTCACTCAATTTATCATAAAATATCGTCTCTTTGGTAGCCATAATTAACTCACAAACATTTACACTTAACTATTAAAAGTGAGAAGCAAGAATGACCATGAATGAATTTGTCTTTTGTTGCTGTTGATGAGTTACTACATGTCTATCGCATCATCCTTGTGACATTTCCTCATTAGGTACCAGAACGCGTCGTAGCCGAATATTTCAAGAATCAAAACACAATTTCGTGTTGTGGCCTTTTTGAGTTTGCTAAAACGCATTGTGTTAATTTTTGAAAGTGCCACAACACCAATTTTGCATGAACCTGAGAAACCGCAACACGTTGTGGTTGATTTTTTCACTCAATGATAGTTTTTGGTATTTGAGCCTAACATTTACCTAATTAAAATGTTTTCTATGGAATTGAAGGAAAAGGTTCTTGTTGTTAAGAAAGTTGGTGGGCATGCATTTTTATGTAGGTATGAAATATACTTAAATACTTAATATAAGGATTGTTTTCTATATCAGTTTTCCACAAGTCAATGAAATATCGGTGATAAAGTTCCTTTTATTACTTACTATACCTGAGCTAGCACTCCCGTTACATATATAGTCATTACTCATTATCAAGGGCGCAGCATTTTCGTCGGCGACATAATAATACAACGCAAGTTTCTAAAATTAATGTATTTTAGATCTGAAGGTGTTTATCCAGCAGTTGGTTTTCCACAAGAAGACTTGCTCGATAGGTACTCCTTAGTTAGTCTTAGCCGCAGGCGAGAATATCATTCTCAAATATTTCTTTATAAAGTAATCAACAATATTATTGATTCCCCACAATTGTTATCCAAACTGCCCTTTAATATTCCGAGAACAACTTCTGGTCATGGTAATGTATTTTACCTAGCAACACCTCGTACAAACACATTAAAATTTTCACCAATTTACGTTATTTGCGAAAAGCACAATGAAATCTGTGATTTTATTGATATCTTTAATAGCAGCATTACTGCCTTAAAAGCGTATTATCAAAGAAACTGAACTCTGTTTATCTCTGTTTTTCTTTTTCATACATACATAAAATTATAACGTACCTCATTAATGTTTATTAACTGTATGTTCTTGTCCTGTAGATGGGTGTAACACCTGTTAGTGAAGCGATTAAGTAAAAAATATGATATTTAAATAGCCGATGATAATTTTTTGTCCATAAAACTCTCTGTTTAATTTTTTTAATTTGCTACAGTAAATGTGTCAAGTAAATTATTTCCACAATTTAATTATCTGTGTAGTTAGTTTATATTTTTAGTGTTATTGCTGTGTTTTATTTTATTTTTTTTTCTTTTTTGTGTTGTATCTTGTATTTATCGCTAAGTAATATTTTAATTTACCTTTATTCCTGTTCTTTAATTGGGTATCTACCTGTTGAACAGTGTATGTAAATAAATAAATAAATAAATAAAATAAATACCAACACGATTGTCCTTCCTCAAATATTACAAGAAAGCTTATAGATACGAAATAATAAGTCAAAATCAACAACAGTTTTTCAAAGGCAGTCTTTTGAAGAAGTTTACATAAAGTTAATGAGATAATAACATCGGCGATAGTGTTAGAGTTGTTTTTGTTGTTCTCATCCGACCGAGTAATTCCATTGACAAAAGATATTACAAATTTACAGTTATTATAAACAAAAAGAGAGAACGCGGCTTGTGGGAATAAATGTGCCAAGCGATAACGAGTTTTAATAAGTCAGTGCAAACCGCCTAAGTTGAGCGACTGGTGATATAAATAATCCTCTTTATTAAGTCAATAAACATACTGATAATCCTGTCAACAATTTATTTTAAAGTGGGCGAATCTTACAGAGTAATTTGTCAAGTGTGCATAATTTGTATATATTTATCCATCACTTGTGCTAAATGATACAATTAATCAGCGTCTGAATCCAACATAATAATATGCCGATTTTGTTATAGGTACTTAGGAATTGGGAATCGTCGCGTATGGAGAGTTGCTTTAGATTTGTTTTTTAAATTAGAACTTACAGTTCTATAAATTACTAATACCTTTTTAGTTTAATAATTTAGTGATTATAATACACTTCTCATAAAAAATGGTTAAATTAACTTTATATTTCAAATTATTTTGTTAATTCTGACTATTTTTTTTTTTGTTAGAGAAATTGATTCAGTAATAGCAAGATCTGTAGATTTTTTCTTATTTTCTTTTTTATTTGCATTCAACTGTAGTGGTATTTTTATTAGGTTTTAAATAAGTTCTGTTCATACTTTTATAATTTAATATGAATAAAAACATTACCACTTAATACCATTATCCTACAATTACCATGTGTAAATATATAATTTAAAGAAACATAAATTACATATCATACACATTTAAAGAAAATAACAACAGATATCAAAAATGTTATCTACTTACAGGGATATACTGACTAGCTATACCTAAAGGATTGGTTTAAAAAGTCAAAAGTCACCGTTATATGTATTAACATTTAATCTCCAAACTCTCAAATTCGGTTGTTAAAGAGATTTACAGATTACATTTAGTAGGTATCTATTTACTCATAATTTTTTATACTCCCAATTTTCATTATTTGTTGGCATTGTAGTTATAAGTTTTATTAGGCAAATTTCATCCATGTTTTTAATTTTTACACAAACGATTTATAAGTTCCTTGTCTTCCAAAAGAACTAAGAGTTTCGACAAAACTTATACAATTTTTAGGAGGAATATCATCTGAAAACATTTTTTTTGGAATATGTTTGGCAAGTAAATAAAACAAAACATATTCATAGTTAATTTCAATTAATAATTTCAAGGGATGATGTTGATTCCATATTAAATGATATAAATATGAAAAGGAATTCCATAAAATGTAATGAAAACGTCACTATTACTTACCAAAATTTTTATTGCATTTCTAGATGAATCTCTACTAATTACGACGATACACAAAATTTCAGACAAAAAAATTTTCATTGTGTGTGTGTGTGTATGTGTGTATCGCGATATCAGCTACAGCTTTTGAGAAAAATTTTCAAATTTGGTACACACGTTCTAGAGACCAAGGAAAAGGTTGAGTTCGTTGATGAGGAAAGTCGGTCCACTGGAACGGGGTCTATTGGACCCCAACATTTCCATTTTTTACTTTACAAAAAAATTTATTGGTGATGAAAGATTATAAAAATATTATCTGATATATACAGGGTGTCCCGATTCTAAACCGACAAACTTCGGGTACAGAAAGTTCACATGAAATTATGATATACCCCTTCTAACATTTCTTCTCTATCGAGCCTCCTAACGGAGATACAGGGTGTTGAAAATTCAATTTATTTTTTGTTTTTCTTTAATAACTTCCATAATATTAAAGATAGGGAAACCAAACTTGGTACACATAGTTAGGTTGTAAGGGTCCATCTTTGCTATGGTTCAGAGTTGAACTGAGGCGCGCCAGTGGCGTGCGGTGTGGTCACGTCAACATAATTTTAAAGAAAAAAGTATGTGCACTAATTTTTTTCGCAATTCTGATAAGATTTTCATAATTTACGGTTGATTTTCTAAAAAAACTTGCTCATGTAGAATTTTGATTGAGGCATTAGTTTTCGAGATATTTGCGTCTGAACAAAACGATGTATATTGTGGAAGTTATTGAAGAAAAACAAAAAATAAATTGAATTTTCAACACCCTGTATCTCCGTTAGGAGGCTCGATAGAGAAGAAATGTTAGAAGGGGTATGTCATAATTTCATGTGAACTTTCTGTACCCGAAGTTTGTCGGTTTAAAATCGGGACACCCTGTATATACCCATTATTACATTGTGTCCAAATGTTGAAATAAACAAAATACGTCAAAAATTACTTTTATTATAACCTCCACCACACGGTGAGAAAGGTCTGACCTGACCTCACAATTGGCAGCAGTCTTTTCACAATATTCGAATATATTTGTATACATCATTGTATCAATTTCAACTTTCAACTTATATTTTAATAGCAATAACAGATACAGAACCATCATAAATAATAAACCAAGCGACCACAAATAGGCAACCAGGTACACATTTTTTTAATCCATATTAATGCGATTGAGTGTGTATGTGGTTGTCTAATTATGTGGTTCCAGGATTTACAATAATTTATGAACATCCTTTAGTTTATAGACCACAAAGGACCAAACAGGTGGAGAAACGTTGTTTTAAAAAAAGTAAAGCAAAAAATTTACTAGAATATGAGTGGTCACATGGTCACTACCAGTGAACCATCATACGTTTTTGCTTCACTGATAAAAGTATGTGATTTATTGGAATAATTCAAAAGGATTGCCATATATTTTTAAACGATAATATTAACGGAAAATTTAGTGTCGCTACTTTGTAGTTATAATCCATATTTTAGACAGTTTCTTGCTTCAATTACAACAATCTTTTAGTATATTTGGCATTGGTAAACATAAACATAAACACATAACACATCACAGAAATTAGAAAATCCCCAAATCCAAAGCCAAGGCTGTCCGGAAGGGGGTTACACATTAGTAACACGCTGACAAACATATATACCCACCGACATTGCAAGTGTCGGTACTGGGATTCGAACCCAGTCACGATAGGCAACGTGACCAGAGACATGCTGTCACTCATTCTCTAGCCCGCTGCGCTACCGAGTCGGTCATCAGTAATAGACAGGTTCTTTAAAATTAATCCTCATCCTCAACGCGACTATTTTAAGAAATATTCATTTTTCAGTTTTTTGTAATTAAAAGTGTTTTTGGGATTGTTCTTAATACTTCGAATTGCAAAATGTCTGTTATGGAGCCACTCGCGGTTCTCCAAAAGTGAACACCATAAGAACACATTGGTTTTGAAGTTAATTGATACATTTATTTCTATGAAATGAAAAAAGCCTAAATGAACATCAAAATATTTCACATTATCGTTCTAAGATTGATCGTTTTTCGTCATAATAGGGAGAATATATTCCGACGTAATATGAATTTGGTTTATATTTTCCATTTATTTGATCTATCTTGGAGAATGTTGTTACAAAATTTTTACTGGTAGTCGCTTTATCGTCAGCCAAAATGGTAGTGGTGGTGGTAATCGACATTGTTAAGTCAGCGGTTTAAATCTGGTACAGTGAGGGCCAAGGATACTACCTTGAGGTACAACATCTGTATTGGGTTTATTGTCGTGATGTCATTCTGGTACTTAAGTGGAAGATATCTGGCAATGAAGTATTTTGTAATAGTTTGGACTGAACAGATAACCTATCAATGGTATTTTTAGTTGTAATTGATTTACTGACAATATTATGATAGAATAGGAGTTTATATTAATATTTATACTTATATTAAAGCTAAAATTAAATACTACACGATGACAGGCTAA
This sequence comes from Rhagium mordax, assembly GCA_963680705.1. Lineage (NCBI taxonomy): Eukaryota > Metazoa > Arthropoda > Insecta > Coleoptera > Cerambycidae > Rhagium > Rhagium mordax. Next base: position 84,961,488 of record OY796657.1, on the reverse strand, counting down.
CCTCAATTAGTGTAGATTTTTGAACTAATGAGTTTTAGAAGATACATTTTGGGTATTAAACGATGCGAAAACCTAGCAATGTTGATGTTAACTAGGAGAAAAATGAGACAGTGTTTGAACGTCTGATGACAAAATTACGTCAATTTGCACCATGACTGGACTTAGGTACCAGAACTGATAAAAGAACATAGATGCAATTTCGGCACAATTAGTAAATATGGAGGTTTTTCTTTCTACAGTCAAGGGCGTCGCCAGAAAGTTTTCCAGGGGGGGGGGGGCAAAAAATTATAAGTATTCTTTTAACTTATATTTATATTAATAAATATAAAAAATTAAAAACATGAACACATAAATTATAAAGAACATTAAAACAAATGAAGACATTTTTAATAAAAATATTTGTAAAGACTAAAGACACGATTACTTGCAGAGAAAAATAAATATATATTATTTTGCTCACAGAATTCTATTCTCCGATAATGAATGACCCAAAAACAGCACGGGCTGCGAGTCTGTTACGAGTCCGTCAGGGAGGGGGGGGGGGGCATGAAATATATGGAAGGAACTAGGTTTAAGTTGAATAATAAAATGGCAAATATCTCAAAAACAGTACCTATAATATTAAAAAAAATAAGACATTTTTTAATGTTTTATCTATAAACTCACAACAAATTCAATGGCAGCGTTGCTTTTATTTATTTTTTCGGTAGTGGTAACTGCATGTTTCTCCATTAGTTACAATAAATTTTGTCTATAACTTATAATAACCCTTGTAGTAAAATTGACAATTTTAAGGATACTGTAAGTAAAAAAACAGCTAAAAAGAGTGTCGTATATTTGTTGTAAAGCACATGGAGAAAGTTAGGAATAAAACAGTGCCGTCGCCTACCCTCTTCTTTTAACATGCTTTTATTATAGCTTCACCTGTAACGGAATCTTTCAACTAGATTTTCACCCACTTCAAAAAGTCAGATTAAACTGAAACTTTGCACACTTATCAAGGATCGATGACAATACAAAACAGTAAAAAAAAATTGATTAATTTCAAAAATTTTGAAAAACATTTGAATTCAAAAATTTTGAAAAAAATTTGATTTTAAAAATTACAAAAAAAAATTGAATTGAAAAATTTAGAAAAATAATTGAATTGAAAATGTCAAAAAAATTTCCGATGACTAGGCAAAGTTGTCAAATTATTGTATTGTTATCGGTCCTCACCAGGATCATCAGGATAAAATAAAATATAGTTTAAAAAACAAAACACGCTTTTATAGTAAACCGAACTAAAAAGTAAAAAATAAATTATAGTTTAAAAAAACTAAAAAAACACGCTTTAAAGGGAAACCGAACTAAAAAGTAAAAAGTAATGTTTATCTATTAAGATTTTGTTCAACAGTGATAAATATTCCACTAACTCAATATAATTAAATGCTTTTTACTAAGTTTAAAATAAGAATCAAGTGATTGACAAAAAATAATTTTATTGTAAAAAAGCTTTTTGTCAATCACTTGATTCTTATTTTAAACTTAGTAAAAAGCATTTAATTATATTAAGTTAGTGGAATATTTATCAATGTTGAACAAAATCTTAATAGATAAACATTTTTTTCTATTACTTTTTAGTTCGGTTTCCCTTTAAAGCGTGTTTTTTTTTTGTTTTTTTATGTAAACAGGGTAGGCGACGGCACCACTATTTTTACCCCTAACTTTCTCCTTGTGCTTTACAACAAACATACAACACTTTTTTTAGCTGTTGAATCCGTCCGATTTTTCATTGATAAAAACTTAATACCCATACACTTAATGATGCTCTAAAAAATAAACTAGACGATACAAATTTAAAATAGATTATCCCCTTCCAATATAGAATCGCCTTATATAAATAAATACAGATAGGTAGCTGCCTAAATATATTTTCTAATTATCTGGGTAGCATAAATAAAATAATCTAATAGAAATTTAAATATTTATATTCACTTAAACATATAATTAAATTATGTAGTATGTAGTTATTTTATTTGTTATTTTTGAATGCTGTTTTCTACTACTACAATTAAGTTAATTTATTTTTTGTCGCCAAGTGCTATAAAACAGTTTATTATGAAATTGATGGATGAGTCATGGTTATAAAATATAAAATGCAAAATTTTTCTTCCAAATTGTTAGTGATTGCATTTCTTAAATTCCTAATAACAGACTGTAAATAAACAATTGAGACATCAATCATTGTTTTCTTTACCACAACCGAGATGTCAATCATAAAATTTGATTGACATTTTTACAACAAAGTTTTGTTTGGAGTTTTCATTTAGGAACTAGATGTGTAGCAAAAGTGGCAAATGAACGTCTCCTGAAAAGAGAGAAGTACTCTTTCTGCATTTAAATGAAATTTTAAGATACCACTCCTGTGACAGTGTTCATTATGACCTAAGTTAATAATGACTATTATTGCAGCAAGGGGTTGAGAAAACAATTTCTTATCTCTAAAATAAACCAATTATGGTATGTTTTAGCTTAGGCTAAAAACTGAAAAGAAAATGACAGACGTAGGCTGGTGACCACTGGCGATTTATCTTGCGATTTATCGTGAGGCCTCCGATGAGTACTCGCCTAAAAGTATTAACTTTTTGCACTATTTACAGTGCAAAAAGTAAAACTGCAAAAGTGTATTTTTTGCACTCAGCATGATTGCAGCTCTCGCTTCGGTCGTGCTGTAAACTTCATGACTCATGCAACAAATATACACTTTTTGCACTAGTTACACAAATAACTATTATTTCATATTGAATATTTCAATATCGGCATTGAGGAGGAGTCTCTGAATATATTCCCTATGAAATATTTAGTATACAGTGATAACAGAATATTAAATAGACTTAAATGGATCTAAGTGATAAAATATATAACAGAGTAAGATGAAAATATTAGCGAAGACTAGATTCCAACAACAAATACTATTATAGATTAGTCAATTGGTAGGTAATTAATTCAATAATTTTTCATTTTTATGGTGTATCTATGCCCAACGCGTAGTGTGCTTTTAATTAATTTAGGCGCTTTATAAGTTTTATGATTTTTAGATTCTTTGCAAACAGAATTATTGTGCGCTTCCCTTAAGAAAGCAGTTAAATTACAGTATATTAGCGGTGCTCTTTCAGAACTTATTCTCATAGATTATTACAAAGTTAATTAGTGTCCCAATCTATTTTTACATTAAAGCATATTTCCGACTAATTTCACTCAGCTGTAAATTTATTTTGTTCTCAGTTATATTTGTACAAATTTTTATTTTGTCGTTTTCATAAATAATAACCGGGTTTATTAATAACACGTGTTGTACTGTATTTAATATGTCGGCTGTGATTTATTCTGCTCCGTATATGCATGCATCTGATTGTGAGAAATTTGTCATATTATGTGAAACTAACAAAACTAATATTAACTTTGAAATCAGAATGAGACTGACCTAGCATATTATAATTTATGGGACTATTATTTTTAAGGACTCCTCACACTGGAGCAATGAACCTGTAACTAACTTACGTCTATCTGCTATTTAGGAGAAATACCGGTTTACATCCGCTGTTGTTTTATTTATTTTTACTACCATAGATTATTAATTTGCATTGGGAATTTAGGAATGACCGTTTTCTCATTATGAAGAGCATAATTTGCGAATAGCCAATATGTTTGAATATATCAGTAGTGACTAGTGAGCCACTAAGAGAACTTCTGAAATTAATAAAACCGATAAAACTTGCTTCCTAACGGCGCTACAGACTTTTACTGTGTAAAAACAAAATATTGTGTTTTTCTTTGTAAGTCGGTTGTAGCTCTAGACAGGAAACCGACTTGGGTGGGCTATGGTTTACTTTAATTTGGATTGGATGGATTTAAATTCAAATATACTGCTCCCAATTTGAAGTGGGACACTCGAAAAATGGTCACAATTCAAAATGCCGTAAAATCCTTAAAACTTTACAGATTTCGACGGAACAGGCGCTATTTTAAAAAACAATTCCTTGGATTTTATCATAAGCAAACCTACGGGCCAAAACATTAAATGCAAATACTCTACAGAGTGTTCAATGCATCCATGTCATTTTGTAAAAGTTTGACAATGTGTACGGACTTACTGTATATTTTGTTTTAATGATATCTTGTAGCCTGGAGTGTCGTGATAAAATCGTTTTTTGGTTTTTGTTTTTATCTCCACTAGTTAACTAGATATTAAATAAAAAGAAGATATATTTTTATATGATTTTTTCTTTTTTAATCTCGCACTAATGAACTGAACTAAAATAAGTAAACAAAAATAAAATATAACATCAGTAAAAGACCATTACAGAAGTCAGCTAAACCTAATAATGTGTAGGGCCTCCTCTTGACCTCACAACCTCTTCACGTCGTTGATGCATACTTCGTATTTTACTGTTTACAATTTCAACAGGTATTCGTGTCCATTCTTCAACAAAAGCATTTTAGATTTAGATTTTGTGGACGATTACGACGACTTGAAATTCGTATTTGTAGCGCGTCCCAAATATGTTCAATGGGATTCAGATCTAGAGATAGAGCAGGCCAGTACATTCGATTAATGTGTTCTGAATAAAATCATTAATTATTCGAGCTCTGTGAGGCCTTTAAATTTAAATAAGCTTCATTTAAACGAACCATTTTTACCTGGGGGTTTGTTTTACTTGTGCATTTATTTGAAATGTCAAACTGACGCACATTTTATTTTTAATTTCAAAGCCAACTACTGAAAACAAGAAGCTAATCCAATTTTTATGGAAAATATGACTTAATTGAGAAAAAATTAATATCTTCAAAACTAGTAGTGATAAAAACAAAAACCAAAAAACGATTTTGTTATGACATTCTAGGCTACAAGATATCATTAAAGCAAAATATACAGTATGTCCTATTAAGTCCGTACACAATGTCAAACTTTTACAAAATGACATGGATGCATTGAACACTCTGTAGAGTATTTGCATTGAATATTTTGGCCTGTTGGTTTGCTTATAGTGAATGTCAAAGAATTGTTTTTTAAAATAGTGCCTGTTTCGTCGAAATCTGTAAAGTTTTAAGGATTTTACGGCATTTTGAATTGTGATCATTTATCGAGTGTCCCACTTCAAATTGGGAGCAGTATACTTTTACCAGTTGGTCAAGTGGTATATTTAAAAGTTAAAGTCTTTCTTTTATAGTTTACTTTTTATTTATTATTTTTTCTAACTTGTGTGTGTTTCAATATATTCAGTAAACAACAAGCTTGCAAGCAAATATCGCGTAACTCACACTTTCATGAAACCTTGTATTGGAAAAAAAATTTTGAAAAAAGTTATGCGAAATATTTGAACCATTACAGATTTTTTTTTTTGGTTTTTCAATTGTTCTTCTAAAACAACAAGTTCGGTTAGTTTGGCCCTATAAAAAATATACTCGTCAAATTTGCCCACAGTCGTTTGTTTTTGAGAAATTTGCGATTTTATGTCAGAGCACAGGTCCTTATGTGAAATTCGCGATAGCAAATTAGTACAGTTATTGGTGATCTCACTTCAAACTAATTATAGCTGTTTTAAATTCAAATATTTTTGGATAGTTTGATTCAAAGCGGGTCAAATAACAAATATTAAAAAGGAATAAGGGTGCTTTTTCGTTGGGGGTTTCGAAAAAAAAAGTGACTATTGGAATAGATCGTCGAATTCTACACCAAAAAACCCCTATAACGTACTTTTTGCTTTAATACTCGCTGAGTTATAGGGGTTAAAAACTGTGATTTAAAAAAAAAACACCAATTTTTCAAAGATTTTAAGCAAATTACTCAAAAAGGATCACATTTTAGAAAAAGTTTGTCATAACAAAAAAGTTAGCTAATGAAATAACAAAAATAATCCATGAAATAAAAATTTGTTTAGGTTCATCGTTTCCGAGATACAGTTGATGCATTTGAACGTAGCCCTAAAAAGATCACGCACTTCAAACAGTCTTACCGTTAAAAAAAGTGCCCGTTTTTTGTTTCAGTAAATCCCAAATTAAAAAAAATGTTATATTGTGTTTTTTATTAGTCAATACTATGAAGTATAAGCTCAAATTTTTTTGACCGTGATGGATGCATTATCTAAAAAATTTTACACTTAATGTATTTTGGAAATTTTTGAAAAAATGATTTTTTTGGCTTTGAGGTTTTTAGCTTAGTAGGGAAGAATCTTAGCAGAATGTTACCACAGATAAAAAATGATGGCAATAAACTAAGAAAAATGCTACTGTGTTTATTTTCTTAATTAAGATAATAGCTTAGGAGATAGAAGTGATTTCAGTTCTTATAAATTTTTTATATTTTTTTAATTAACGCATTTAAGATGAATATAGAAAAACTGACAACCTTTGTACTGTTTTGACCTTCAAAATGGTTTTTTTGGATGATTTTTAGCGTTAATTGCAAAGGAGATATGACCGAAATAAGAAGCGCGCCTCGTTTTAGCAAATTACGATATTGTTCGTTTGGCCGTAATTTAGTCTCAGAACTTCGTTAATTATCGATTTTTTAACTTTAGGGTTGGTTTTCATCCCCTTAGGGGTAAGATCAATTATTTTTCTTATTAGGGCATGAGCTTTATGTCTCAAAATATAACAATCTGCTAAGAAAGTCCTAATTTCTCAAAATAAACAAAAAATGATTAATTCATCCATTTTGTCCCTTTCATATCGACCATATTGAGGGTGTAACATAAAATTTTCAATTTCTGACTTCACATTCGTGATAAATAGGTTCAATAATTTATTCTTAGTACTTCGTTAATATTGATTTTTTATTTTAGGTGTGGTTTTTAACAATTTAGGGGTAAAAGCAATATTTTTTTTATTAAGATCTAAGTTTTATGCCCTAAAATATAAAAATTTGTAAAGAAAAAGTTGTACTTGCTCAAAACAAACAAAATATGTTTTCCCAATGTATATACCCCTATTATATCGGCCATATTAGGAGTACAATCGCGAATTCTAAAATTCTGACTTGAGATTCGTAATCAACGACCTCAAACACATATAGATGAATTTTTTTAATAACTAACTCTTAATATTTGAATCAGTATTAAATTTTGAACGCACTCTCTTAGGGGTAAAAGCGCATCTATTCCTTTCTAATATTTGAAGTTGATACCCTAAAATTTAAGTATTAACAAAAAAAAATTACAAGCAGCTATAGATTTAGTTCGAAGTTTGGGTACTTTTTGGTTTGGCACCAAGAGACTGTATTAAATAGAAAATGAAGAATTAAATAATTAATGAAATTAAAACGATAGTTATGAAATTGAAATAAACTTATGTCACAATATAGATAAAAGTGATTTATTTTTTTTTCAGTGGTATTAAGAGTGATAAAATATTGAAGTAAATATTGTTAAAAATTTGTTTTTTAGTAAAATGAAAAGTTATTATGGTGATAATTCCATAAGCACAAGACGTTTAGCAGCTCAAACAAATATTTTGCATTCTATTGTCTGGACATTTATCAAAGTAGCTGCGCCCTTATCATTTGCAGCAGGTACAAGATATTTTGCCTCAAGATAGAGGAGTACGTGTTCAATTTTGAGAACGGTTATTAGATAGGCATAATCGTAATCATTATGTCCAGAATCATCTTTACAGATAAAACAACGTTAGATTGGTCGTGGAGTTGATGCCCCTATTCATTGACCTGTGCGATCTCCAGATTTGAATCCTTTGGATTTCAATGTCTGAGGACAAATTAAAGACAAGGTTTACACAACCCCAGTAGATACTCCAGAGGACTTGAGACACAGAGTAGAAAATACATTTGAACAACTATCAAATCAACCTAGAATAATGTTTTCTTTTGAGAGGCGTTTAAAAAAAGGCGTGTATACATGCCAATGGAGGACACTTCGAACAATTATTGTCTTGAACTAAGTAGGTATGGTTGACTTCAGATTTGTAAGACACGTAAAAAACCGGCGGCTTGTTTGATGCCGATAAAAACTTCAAACAATCCGGCTCTTTTTATATGCTGAACAGATATGAACTGAACTATACCTACATAATTTTTGTTCAGATAATTTAGTAGTAGTAGTAGTAGTTCTATTATAATGAATTTGATTTAAATTCCTATTGCGAATTTCACATGAAAATCTGTGCTCTGACACAAAATCGCAAATATCTCATAAACGAACGACTGTGGGCAAATTAGACAAATATATAATAATATATTATATAATATGCTTCAAATAAACTGAAAAACATTATAAATATCTTGCGTCAATTTAGGTATAAAGCTGTTTTGTATCACTCTGTATACATATAGTACAGACGTTTAACCCGCAAACAAGACACTAACCTAATTAGCACCACATTGTTTTACTAGCAATTAACTAGATTTTTAGACAGACAATTTCTGTTAGAACAATAACTTAGACAAATATGCTTAACCATCTTTTAGATTATTTTAGAGATTTCACGTCATTATTATGAATACATAACGAGGTTAATTTTAATTTTAATTTTTTTCAAGAATCATATAGTAGGAGAGCCCTCGACCAAAATTTCGAGTTATCACGACACGGGTAATTTCATGGAAAATGTTTAATTCGAGTCAAAAGAAACAAGTTTTATTTATGAAGGAAAGTCCCAGGAATCCCAGGATATTGTGGAAAGGGTGAAAATAAGTTTTACGGTGATCAGGTAGACTCGCTCTAATTTCGTGTGAGATTTTATGTACTTTGCCGCCCAAAAAATCTTTTAGGCTATATTTCGTAGCGATCCTTCGAGTATTAAGAAAGTTATCAATGTTTCAATAACTCCGTGTCGTAGAATTGTGATTGTGTAAATTTGAGAGATTAGAAAAAGAAGCGAGAACAATCACCGCATCAGGAAATTTGCAAATTTTAACCCAACTTCAAAATTTTTATCAAAATGTCACAATTCCACTTTTTCGTTCGCTCCTACTGCCTTGAAAATCACAGTGAGACCGTGCGATTTACGATGTATTTCTAAATTGGACCCTCTACGGCCTCTACCTTGGATTTCTTACCGGAATGGCGGCCTGCTGGCGATTTTTCGTTTGAAAGTAGTGTTTAAAGATTTCGTGTTTGCGCAATTTTTTCAATTTTTCAAATTTCTCCAATCACACGTCCGGGCCGAGCTTAATAACTTGCGCCTCCTTCGAGATGGACCGGCGGTATATTTTTTTTTGAAAACTGGATGTAATTTAGAAAATTCCAAGGCCTCTTAAGAAAGTTATGATTTTTTGAAAAGAGGCAAATTTGTCGGATTTTAGTGATTTTTCAAACATGTACACTTTAGAAACGCGCCACAGCCTTTCCCTTTGGATCTAGAGGATCCGGAATTCGGACCCGGACGGCGGGCAAGAAGGAAAAATGAAGAACTTTTTCTTTTTTGGTCCATCTCCGATATTAGCCGAGATATAAATTTTTTTAAAAGTCGATGTTGCCGTAAAACTGTACTTTCCTGGGGCCCTTGCTCCTCTCCCCGGATGATTTTGTCGACCGAACTTTCAAGAGAGCTAGAACCAACCTTCCTCTCAGATCTCTGAAAATTTCGTTGCTTAATATCCATCCGCGGCCGAGCTCGGATATTCGAATAACTATTATGACCCATTTTTTTACATCTTCTATAATTTTTTTCACCCCTTTAGCAACGAGATAGACGTCAGAATTTTTTTTTCATATTAGCATGAACTGTTGAAAAAAAAATAGAAACCTCGTGTCGCGATGAGGTCGAAAATTCTGTTCGAGGGCTCTCCTACTAATATTCCAAATTCAAATTGACACATCTTTACTTTGAATGGTATTGAAAGGACTAGAAATTAATCATAAAATACAGTGAGAAAAAACACAAAATAATAACTTAAATAGACCAGCGTCTATTACTGCCAAAAGTATCTGCGCGTGTCATAAAAACAAAATCTTACGTTATAGGCATTTGAATTGGAGTAAGGCGTCTTTGTCAACTCTTCGTCTTTTAACATTATCTATTTTCTTCTTTCATTATCTTGATAAGTTACCACCTATTTAAGGCACACATAAGTTTATAAAAATACTTAGCTCCGTTTATTGTTCTCCTTTTGGTCTACTTTCCATTGTTCCCGTTATTTTGAGCACTTCTAACTATTCTTGTGTACAATAGCAATAATTTGACCCATCACTTGTTCTATGAACCTTATCACTGCAATAACAAAAGTTGCATACTTGCATCTGTGTTATCACTTTTTACCATCATTTAATTAATTTACGTCTGTCTATACAGAAGGAATACAGAAGAAAACGAGGCAAAAGAAAAGCAATAGTTCATCAGCAAATGTCCAGTGTGCACTGCACATCTCTTTAGAGAATATGTAGCTCATCGTAAGTAGCACCGAATTCAATCGGATGAGAGCAATTAATGTAGGTATACAAATTAAAGGCAAGGCTATAATTGATAAAGTTGAAAACATAGAATGGTCTCTTTCCGTTTAACTGAGTATCTTGTGTAACCCATACCCAAGAAAGGAATTCATTTGATGTGTAGCTTCTTGGGCTTCTGGCTTCTCAGTCATATATTTTTTTTATTTTCTAACGTTACAAAATAAAAAATAGTTTTTATTTCATCATACTATTACCGAGAAACCTAAGAAGCTACACATCAAATTAATTGATATCAACGGTCAAGAAAAAGAAAATCACCATATATCAAGAAAGGAATGAAAACAGAATCAAATAATTATTATCCCATTGCCTTCAAATGTAGCCAGACAAACTTAATTAATTCTGTTAATACATAAAATTGTAGAATGGAGTTCAAATAATCTTGACCTCTATGCGACTGAAATAGTCAAGTATATTTACTAAGAGATATAACAAAAATAGTTAACTAAGTAATAACAAAAAAAGGCCTCCCGATATTTTAATTTAACCACAAATAAACTTAATTTTCTATACAAATCAAAGAAACTTACTGGAGTATATGGAGATGTTCCAAAAAATCGGCAGAGCTACATCGCTTTTATCATCACAGATCACTTATATTCTTGTTACATGACTCATCTATTTGCCCTGAAGACCTCATAACTCTATACTACTATACTAGACATCTTCTCTCTTCCGATCAAAAAAAAAAAAAAAAATGAATCTTGCCGCTCAGTGATGTTTCCCTTGAATCTATTATCTTTAAGCCTTTAAGGTCAGAGTAAAGCTATCTCCTTCAATTTTGCAGAGGTGTAAAGGGCTTCTCTGTGGGGTTTAAAAATATCACTTATGCTTATTTGGCTCTAGTCTTCAAAAATTCGTTTATTTACTTCACAAACAACGCTAACCGTTGCATTTGTATTGCTTTAAGCAACTCATCACCATTACATGACTTAGATAAATACACATTAAAACTTGAAGTACGCCCATGCATGAGAATATATCGTTAACGTGTAAAATAAAATTCAGTACCAGCAGTAAAGTAAACAATGCAGTTTTATTATTTCTTTTAGCTGGTATAAGTAATTTTCTTTCTTCGAGTATAAATACCAATACTGTCTGGAAGAAGTGGACATAGTCGGAGGGTGTACAGTGGGGATCGTTACTTTTTACGACGACTATAAAATGTACGGGAAATAATTCGGAATCCCGAATCCCCCAAACGTTTTGTAACAAAACCGTGGACAATAGCACTGCACTCGACTGGTACAAATCATGTATTGAAATCTAATGTAATAAAGTGTCACGGAATTATTTTTCCTGCTGTGGAATGTCATGTGCAGTAATGTAACTGACCGCTCAGCAGCCACGTGTGGCCGTCATATTCATATTTACTATGTCAGTTTGATTTTATTTCTATTGTACTTATAAAATATTTCTGTATTGTAAACGTCCATCCAGAATTTATTGGTTTCAATTTGCAAAGGGAATGATCTACATAAATAATCTTTTCATATCGTTTCTTGTAAGGAAGGTACTAGATGGATTGTATGATAATGGCCAATATTATTATACATGTCAACAAATAGGTTATTTAGTTATATATATTTTTTATGATTTAACAATATATGAGAATGTTTTATGTTACCTTATATCTATGTATAGCGGTCGGTGAAATTTAGATTAGCCACATTGAAGCATAGGATCTAAGTCATAATTTAAGGCATGACCGTTGGGTGAATGAATTATACCTTTACGTTAGACTAAGACAAAGTTTTGCGTTTGAAATTTGCAAAAAAACTCAAAAATCGCCTCATTATTTTAAGTAGTCAGTGAATTGCCGAAGGTCATGTGAAGGGTTTTATTTGAAATAAATATTTCTTTTCAAATGTCAGAAGTCAATTCTTGATTTCATGATTTCATTTTATAAAAAGTTCAGTAACTCAATATTATTTAAAATTCCTTGATATAAACCATTATTCATAATCATAATCGAATGAGTTAAGTAATGCGCTATATACAAATAATACCCAATAATTAACTCATCACATGAAATGCTAAATATACACACAGCCACTTAGACTATTTGAACAATATAAGTAGTAGGTATAAAATTCAACAAAAAATTAGAGGTTTTCCGTAATTCAAAGGAACAAAATTATAAAAGTGGTTCATTTCGATTGACATACATTTTTATGCGCTTCTGGAATGAAGTTTTACTGTTCTTAAAATTGCCATAAAGTTTCTTTAGATATTTTTTATGGTAGTTTCTGCAAATCAATCAAGAAGATTTTGAAAGCTTTTAACATCAAAGAGTCTTCTTCAAGATATCGTCAGTGATGGATCGTATTGCCAAGCAATCAATTTTTTCCGAGTTGACCAAAACAGAAGTTACGTCTACAAGTTCTTCTTTGTTAAAATTTATTTTGGGACAACAAAATTCGGACAAATGCAAACTTAATATGACGGATAACTGTGAAAAAAACAAAAGAATTTAGAATTTCAGAAAAAAACTCACAAAAGATTGCTGATGTGTTGGGTAAGATCGCTGATCGAGACACAAATATACAATAAACTTTTAAAAAAATTCATGGAATTTTGCTGGGCAACATGTGGACTAATGTGGAGTAGGTATAACTTATTACAATTTATTTTCTCAAATTATTTGAAAAAATCTAATTTTTTAATGGTTATTGTTAAATTTCACACTTACCTACTCAATAAACCGATAATGTTCGTTTTTCCATTCCACATCGTCGAAACATATATGAAATATTCTATTAGAAAAAAACTTGAGAAAATTGAATTCAAAGAGTTTATTAGTGGAAGACTAGTTGTTATAAAAAAAAGAGATCTAGTTCGGCAGCCCCTTAAGGTGAAAATGGTAATAAAAATTTGAGTGTTTAAAGTGCCCCTTCCGGTGGGTAGCCGGATTAAAGTGCGGAAGAGACACTGGCTAGCTCAATGGGCGTAGGTGTGGGTTTGTTCAGTGGATGGAGGTAGTAAAACACCCTAATAAAAAATATTAATATAATTTCAACAATTAAATTCACAGTGGTGAAGGTAGATATATCGAGCAATGCACACAATATTCTTCCAGAGTTATGCTAGAACACCTAAATATTAAAGCCGTAAAGAAATTAACACACTACGTAGCTAAGGAACAAAAATAAAAACCGTAAGTGATCACTATGGTGTACAGAATGTTATGTACTAACTAGGTGTATTTGTATCTCCCTGAGTGGAGAATTCTATTGCTATCGGTTCAACTGAAGAGTAATATTATGCTCAACAGTTACGTAAAGAATAAAGAATATCAGCTACGATTAAAGATTTGGTTAACCTGAAGGGTAATATTATGCTAAAATGTTACGTAAATAATATCTGCTACGATTAAAATCTGTGTCTAGTAGCGTCACAACTAAATTTGAATGAAATTAATCTTACAACTATGACTGATAGGTACTTATCTGGTCGTCAATCCAGGGCGTCGGGACGTCGTAGAATCGTAGATAAGCCAGCAGAACGGAGTAGACTGCTTCCAACAGCTTCAAATTGAACAATTATAGCCACCAAGCAGAGCAGAATACAAGCAAAATATCACAGCAGTGTCACAGCAAAACAGCAGCGTCAAAGCAACGTCGAAGCAAACAGCAATTTCAAAGCAAAATAATTCCACAGCAAAAGAGAAAAGAAAAAGAAAGCCCTGTATATCTTGGGCGGGCTGAAGCGAGATCCTGGGGTTCCTATACCATGTAAGCCTTTGCCCCAATGTGAAAGTGTGATTTAATCCCAAATATTGGCAAAATATGTGGACTCTCCAACGTCAATCACAGATTACCACCAAATTTTCTTATGCTATCCATCAATAATCCCAAGGATTGGAAATAAATTACCTGATTAGAAAAGCATGTCACACTATCGCCTGGATCAAGAAAAATGAAATGCCGGAAATGGTATTTCTCAGAATGTCAAAAATTGTAAACCACGCCTACGTTCGTACTTGTGATGTGTGGTCTGTGAAGCCAAACATAGTTTTCACGAGTTCACTCGACACAATCAACCACCGGGTTATTATATAAAATCAATCGTATTTAGCCAACTATATATTACAAAGCCTATTAAGAATAAACCAAGTCTCCTATTCAAAAGACAATTCCATGACACTCACATCTCATCGATATTTATTTATCTAACAATTTCCAACCGTCCGTGACTAACGTCACGATACATTAATTAGATAGCGTCTCGCTCTCCAAGGCGATACTTCAAAACATCAGCTCTATGCCACAGATAACCTAAGACTAAATTCGACAGAAATTCTGTACTATCATCTGACAATTCGAAAAGCACAAATATAAACAAACGTATGTTCCAAATATTCAATTAACATCTTAACTTCCGTCTTTATGGCTAGGTCAATAGTAAAACAATATTATACGAGTTATTTGGGAAATTACTGATTTAATTTCGTTGTGTATCGTCTGAAGGTCATGTCTTTTTGTTTCAGCTGTGTTTACAAGCCAGCTGTTTTATACACAATACCTTAACAGTAACCATAAAAAATGTGCCTAGGATTTATTAACTATTGTAATAATGTGATGAAGAATGCCGTGTGTCAAATGGAAAGCCAATGGTCGATATAATACATCGATTACATCGTACTAAACAAGACTTGTGTCCGAGGCTTTTACAAGCATTCAAATTATTTCTGGTATTATAATAAAAATAATTTAGACTAGGGATTAATCTATACCGCTTTACTCTATTTTAGTTATACTGTGGTTGTCAACCTCACAAAACTGTAGCGAGTACTTGGAATGACCATTACGTTACGAAGAAAGTGGAAAGTGGACTATTTTAAGTAAAATAAATAAATTACTGTATTGTATCCTTTTTGTCAAATACAATAAATGCTGTGGTAGGTACGTAGTTTAATTTACATGTAACAAGTTATAAATTTAAAAATCATTCTTGTCCCCATTTTAGGAAGTAAAATGTTGTAAGTAGAAAAACCAAGTAATATTAACTATATTTCTTTAAATTGTGACTACAGAAATTATTATTTACATAGACATTTGTAGGGGATTATTTCAACAGAAAAAAAAGATTACATCCAAAGGAGTTAATAATATAGAATTTTTCTTTGCTTGTCCACATGAATAATTATTCATGTGGGATCAACTTTCCTATTTTAGTTAAATATTAGTCATTTAGATTAATCCACCGAATTCCCTTATACACTTTTCAATACGTCGATGGTTATTGCTTATTACATTTTTTTAATTGCTGTCGAGTTATACTCTGACAAGCTTCTCTAATATCACAAAGTTCTTCTCGGCTCTGGGGCCTGACATTTAGTATTTTATTGCCCCCTAAAGAAAGAAATCAAGAGGCGTAATGTCTGGGGATCTCGGCGGCCAACGAATAAGAGGACTACTTCGTCCGCTTCAGCGATTAGGAGAGTTCTCGTTCAACCAGTTTCTCAAATTGACAGCATTATGGATAAGTGCTTTATCAAGTTGCATATGTAACTTGTAGTGATAATCAAGAGGAAGCTCATCAAGTGTTTCGGTAAGTAGCGGCATTCAAATTTTCATAAAAGACGTATGGCCGTATAATCTTTTCATTTAAAATGTCACAGAAAACATTTACCTTTGGTGAGGATTCTCTCTTACACTCAATTACCAATTGTGGATTATTTTCGCTCCACAATTTGATATTTTGTGATGATAAATACCGTTTGTCGTTATTTTTCATCCGTGTATAAAATATTTTTTCAAAATTCAGGATTCTCTAGGTTCACCTTATAGCCATACACAGAATTCCATTCTTGTCTCAGTACCTTCAGCTTCAAGTGTATGAAGAAATTTTGGCTTAAAAGGTTCCTACCGCTTTTTTACAAACATTTCCAGATTTGACCATTGACTAACAGCTCTAAGACTTGATTGTGGATTATCATTAAAATAATCAAGAATCATTTGGTTTGCTATTCGCTCCCGACCACGATGCTGCTTTGGAAGTCTCTTAAGTTCCATAAACATAAACTCTGACTGGTAACTGAGATAACATTTGATGTTTTCACAACACACTTAGTTAGCTTTTTTACCAAACAGCAATTAAATTAAACATTCCAAGAAACAATAAAAATCGTTCGATAGGCCGACGTTCCGACAATTTTTCTTATTTTTAAATAATGCCTTAAATTAGAGTAAGTGTATTAAAAAAATAGTAATTTTGATAACAAAACCAGAAATGTGTTACATTTTTAATATATTTTTTCATAATTAAAAAAAACATATTTTATTATCAGCTATAATATCCCTAAGACATTGATAACGTACGAGATAATTTTATGACAATCGAATGCAACTTGCTTGAGGTTGTCATAAAATTATGAGGCATTTGTCAATGTCTGAAGGAAATTCGGCCAGAAAATTTTTTGAAAAAATAAAATCAAAATGTCGCAACACAACAAAACAATTATTTATTTATTAAAAAATTATAGATTGATAATTGGCATTGCCAAAACGTGACATTTTGAAATTTATTTGGCAGTTACTATGAAGTCGTCAAAGTTAAATAAATTTGTTGTCATAGTGATTGAAAATTTCCCTGGATGGTGTTATCAGTGTAATGTTAAAATGATTGGGTGATTTGTGTCACATGACAAGAAATAACGAAATTTAATTAGTTGTTAGAACTGTCAAAAAATTTTCATTATAATTTTTTCTCACACACTCTGTATTTTAAAACAATGAAAATTGGTGCAGGTGTGTCTTAAGTGACTTTAAAAAAAATCAGTTTCGGCTCTTTGTCAAACTCTCTGAAACTTTGAATTTTGGTAGTCCTTGATGAGCAGATCAAAGGTCTCCATGGGCGCTAAGTTCTAAAAACTCATGATTTTAAGTCAACCATACCCTGATATATTAATGGTAGCAAGGACCCCTTACTTCCTTCTTTTCTCTTGAAGCACTCAAGAACGTTAATTAAAATTACGATACAAATAATATGTATTTACACTTCATCTTTTTAATTATTTTTTACCTGTATAAAACATTTAGAAAATATTGTATCCACATTTTCAAGATTGATTTTTTTTAGCTAAAATTAATTATCACTTCAAATCTGTCTTCAAATAAAACCCTTCGACTTGTAGTACAAATTGGGTATATAAACTACAAATAAGTATGATTAATTATTGCGTAAAACACGACATGATACACAAGCATTATCTTTAAAACAACAATCATTGCTAAGGATCTACATAAAATGTTTAAAACAAACAATTATTAAAAGATTTACAATGATTACTTTAGACATAGTGACATGTTGTCATTATAAATTTTAATGTATACAACTCTCTATGTACAAACAAAAGAGATTTTTAATATTTTTATAATGAATTTCTATTTCGCGTGTACATTGTCAAGTTTGATAATATCGTTGTATACTTTGGGAAACGTATCGTGTTAGTAATTATCAAACATGAAAGATTTCCTAATTAGATTATAAAAAGGTAATTAAGTACATTAGATTCAACTTTTTTATTACTGAATGTTACTTTGTGATGAGCCCATTTTATCAACAATCAAATTATCCTTCTGAACTTTTGAAACTTATACCCGTCCATAACGTGCTTGTACTCTTTTCAATTCCAAACTGTAGTTCCGAGATCATTACATTATAATCACAATTCTGTCAGTGAACGAGACAAATATTTGTGCTTTTCCAAACAAATGTTCACGCATTCAATCTAATTCATGATTCATGTAGTAATAACCTTTCCCAAATATTTCTTGAAATGAAGCCTTCAATTTTCTAATGACATTCCAATGATGTGACGAAATATGGATTTCTTCTTTTCTCAGTTATTGCATAAACAATCTCAACATTCATCTTTTTCTTCAAACTTTCTTCAAGTAAAGCAAAAATGAATAAAACAACATTTCATATGAATTACAAAGTTCTTGAAAATTTGTTTGAAAATCATTTGAAAATTTGTTTTAAAATCATTTGAAAATTTGTTTTAAAATCATTTGTTTTAGAATCATTTATTAAAATCTAGTGACATGGTGACTTACATATATAAAACTTTGGTTTTTATTAGAATTACCGGCTGATTTTCAAGTGGCCTGTTATAGATTTTTGTAATTTTATATCCAGGACATTCAATACGAGCATTAGATAAAACACAAATACATCCTCTTGCACGTACCATTACAAAGAGGCCAAATGAATACCTTTCATTTTCTAGAGTTTATTATTATTATCATTATTTGATTGACGGTGCCTGCGTTCTTATAAAATTACATACAAAGGCCTATTACAATGCACTCCGCCGTAAAGTTTTCAAATCATATTTATAATTAGAGAATATTATATTATGCTGAGATCGTTTGGTTGTTTTCCTTTTGTGCCTCTGGCCAATCTCCAATTAAAAAGCAAAACTTCAACGAGTGCGCCACAAGGAATAGAAATAAGAAGTTTGAAATATGTTATAGGTCAAAAGGAGCAGCTGCGCTTCCACTACTATTATTATTAATGGCGGTGCACAATAATTAAATTACTTTAATGTGAAAATGTTCTGTTTCTTTGTAGATCATATGCCTTTATAATTAAATATCCACAAAAAATATGGAAGATAATTGGTCTTTAACTGATATAAAAATATAAATACAGTAGTTAAAGTTAGAGACAAGCTAAAGCAACACAACAACGCTAGGTACACATTGAGATATGTTTTCACAAATAAAACTTCTATGAAAATGTCAATATTTTCCAGGGTTTTTTACTGGTTTTACCACTGTCTATTAATAACACACCTAAAAAACAATAATGAAACAACTTAAAAGGTTATAATAGATGTTCCATATTGTGTCCTCCGTCACTTGTAACACGTATAGTTTACTTCTATATAGTTCATCGACATCATTCATTTTAGTCAAATACAATCTTGCTTTTAACAAATTCCAACAAAAAATAATCCAGGTGGTTTAAATCGTGGAGAGAGTGAGAGAAGGGACATGCAATAAAGTCTTGGAAGGTTATGAATTCCATCTCTTATATACCACGTCTAAATTGAAGGCACATTCCCCAAGAGGGCTGGTAAGAGAAATTGTAATAATCCAGTCCGTTTAACCTATCAGGTAAAACAACTGGCCAAATAAATAGTCTGTCACCAAAATCCCTGTCGAAACCTTAATAGCAAACCTATGCTGATTTATTTGTGCTTATTATAGTAACTAAATACCTAGCCATCCTTCAGAAATCAGATTTCGATACTTCGCAACATACTTTTGACAACTCTGGCGCTCGGCGTAATCTAGCGACCCCCGCATATTTTCAGTATATTCTACAATTCATGAAAAAATTTATGGAAACAGGTTCTGTGAGAAACAAAAAGCATGAACCTCAGCGACAGATTAGGAATGAAGCAGTCGAAGTGGCAGTTCTGGGTCATTTACAGATGGATAATACCCAATCGATAAGGAAAGTAGCTGAGGTTTCTGGTGTGCCACGAAGCAGTGTTCATCGAATTGTAAAGGCCCCAAATTTTATCCATATAAATTTAAATTGGTACCTACACGAATTAAACGAGGATGATCCCGATCGTCGGTTCCAATTCTGTGAGATTTTTAGTGAACGATTAAACGGTAATGCCAATCTACTTTACAATACGTGTTTTTCTGATGAATCGACAGTTCATTTAAATCCACATTTGTTGGAAACTCAAACTCAAAGGCCTCAGACATTAGATGTTTGGGCTGAAATCTTAGGGGATCACATTGTCGGGTCGTTTTTTTTCTGACAATTTAAATGGCGAAAGTTACTTCGATCTGTTAGAAAATAACATCGACCAAATGATTAATCTTCTTTAAGAGGCAAACTGTTTTTTTTAACAGGATGGGGCACCCTACATTTTGCTATAGCACTTCGTCGATTTTTGGATAATCCTGAGCGATGGATTGGAAGAAGAGGTCTTGTGGAGTGGCCCGCCAGGTCATCCTATTTAACTCCCTTGGATGTTCTTCTGTGGGGTCATTTGAAATCGATTCATTTTAATTATTCTCAGAAACAAACTAAATTACTGACAGAACCATGATCTAGGTACTGTCGTAATGCTAATATTAGCTAATTCAATTACCGGCAGTCTGAAGCAGATTGCACAGTGGACGCTCAGTAAATCGGCCATTGCGATCAGATCGCCTGATTTAATAGATGTGCATTGGTGGGTTTTAAAGTAATATTTTTGTATATTATGGCTAATGCTGAAAAGAAACGAAAGAAAGACAGGAGGAACGTGATTACGGAGAAGAATTTTTTGAGTTGTCAGCTGCCAACAAAATCTCTTGTATGTCGCCTAATGAATAGGAGAGGGGAGATTAACAGAATTTTCAGTATCGTCTTATGCATAAGCTGATTCACGATAATTCTTGATTTCTTTCCACTGCTTCAAGCACGAGCCCTTTCATGTCGGGAGTTTGAGCTTTTTTTGTCAGTGTTCACCTCTCTTCGGTTCAAATCCTAGCTCAGATTGCAATTTAAGAATGGATTTGGCATCGTCATTTAAAAAGAAAGTTATACGTTCAAGTAAGCCACCGAAGGTGGGTGATGCCTCTTTGTTAGTAAACTCCCCCCATTGATTTTTATGTTCTCACTTTCAATCATTACTGATTAGTAAATTTTCTTATATACAAAATTTGAAAAGCACACTCTAGAGTTCTTTATATTAATTTATATTATAATTGTTACTTATTCACTAAGAAGTAAATATTTCGTATTGGTCGTTAGAGTATCCAAATCAACAGATAATTTTGGCACATGAAAACGTAATGGGTGATTCCCATATCGTTCTCACCCCAATTTTTTGGTTTGTCTTTGGAAATAAAGTAAAAATATTTAACGTAACTTATAGTATTTTTTAAATATACCATAACATATATTTACCTTCATATTTAGTGAAATACTGATAATAATGAAATAATTTAACTCCGAGTAGGCAAATATTTTACTAAATATGAAGGTAAATATTACAGGGTGTTTCCTAATATGCAGCAAAAATTTAAGGGGATATTCCATGTGTCAAAATAAGAAAAAAGTACCTATAAACATACAGGGTGACCCATTAAGAATGGAAACACTCGCGTACCAAACTTGTTTGTGGACCGAATTGAACGGGATTTTTTTTAAAAGATAGATCTTGTAAAGCTCTATCTTGGTGCAAAATTTGAAGACGAAATTTTGATGTTCAAGGCCTACTATTAATTATTTTTTAAGTGAAAAATAGCAAAATTTTGTTAGCGATTTTTTTATAAAAAATCTGACTACACCACTGGATTTAGGAGCCCCTCAAATGCATCTGTCCCAATTTTTGCAAAAAAATTGTCATCCCTAAAAAAGTTATAACAATATCAGCATTATCAGCGTTTGCCGTTGTCGGTAAACTTATTCCTTCATAAAAACCGGATAGAACCCAAACAGAAACAAAATTAATTAACTTAAACACTGGTGTAATTATTAACAAGAACCATTGTGTAAACCAGTATACACAAAACAACCAACAATAATTACTCTAATGTACCCAAGAACTGACAAATTATTAGTTCGTCAAATTATTATTTCCTGATTCTTACATGTCAAAACTTAAATATTACCTTCTTAGATAAAAAATAATTACATTTGTAGTTTTTTTTTTATTCAAAAAGCCACTGGAATCTGCAACCATAATCAAATTCTTTGTAAAGATTGTTCCAAAAAGTTATTGTAAAATATGAGATATTCCAGAAAATAATGTTGCTTAAAAATAATGTGAACAAAATTTATTTGGTAGGCTATGAAAAACAAAATTTTCGACAACAAAATGTCAAACTTCACACGTAGTGCCACATTATTATTTTTGTGCATAGTTAAATAATTTCAATTATTCTTTGCGATGGCTCAAGTTTTAACGATACAAGAGAAAATTGAAATAGTACGTCTTTCTGGAGAAAATGATCGAACGGCAAGAGAGGTGTGTATGATTTTTAACCACAGACATCCCAATAGACCTAATATAACGCATAGCACCGTTTCTAAAATAAACAATACTTTTTTGGAATATGGTGCTGTATCAAAATGCATTTTAAAAAGGGACAATCAACAGAGAAGACGTATTCACGAACAAGAAATTTTAGACTATTTTACAAACAACCCTCACAATAGCCTCAGGATTGCTAGTTTAGATTTAAATTTACCCAGAGAAAATATCCGACGCTGCCTAAAAAGAAATAACTTAAAACCTTATTAACCCAAGTTTCTTCACACTTTAGAACCAGGCGATAATGAGAAACGAATGGAGTTTTGTCTGTGGGCACAGGGACAATATCTTAATTGCCGAAATTTTTTAAAAAATATCTTATTCAGCGATGAGAGATGAACTCGCGGTTTTGGGCTTCAGAAAATCCAGACTGGATAATTAATTGCTGAAGACAATATAGTCAAAAAGTTAACGTTTGGTGTGGGATACTCAATGAGAGACTCATTGGTCCGTTCTTCTTTGAAGGGAATATGAATGGCGAACAATTTCTACATTTTCTTCAGAACGAATTTTTGAATGCAGTCGATAATCTTCCATTACAAGAAAGAGTAAATCTACATTTTCAGTTAGATGGATGTCCAATACACAATGCGAGACAAGACAGGGAGTGGCTTAACGAGAATTTCCCCAATCATTGGATAGGTCGAAACAGCCCATTAATTCATTGGCCACCCCGATCTCCGGACCTTACCCCACTTGATTTTTTTCTGTGGGGCACTATTAAATCCAAAGTTTATAAGACACGGCCAAATAATCGGGAGGTATTGTGCACTAGAATACGGGAAGCGTGTGAGGAGATTAACGCGCATCAATTACGAAATGTTGTAAAAAATGTAAAAAAACGTTATGAAAAATATATAGCATTAAACGGAGGATTAGTGGAAGCTACAAAAATTTAAATTTAATGGTTAATATGAATTAATTTGACTCCTTTTTCTTTTTTTAAATTGTAATGTTTTAATCGTTATTTTTTATCAGTTGTTGTGTACATTAGAGTAATTATTGTTGGTTGTTTTGTGCATACTGGTTTACACAATGGTTCTTGTTAATAATTACACCAGTGTTTAAGTTAATTAATTTTGTTTCTGTTTGGGTTCTATCCGGTTTTTATGAAGGAATAAGTTTACCGACAACGGCAAACGCTGATAATGCTGATATTGTTATAACTTTTTTAGGGATGACAATTTTTTTGCAAAAATTGGGACAGATGCATTTGAGGGGCTCCTAAATCCAGTGGTGTAGTCAGATTTTTTATAAAAAAATCGCTAACAAAATTTTGCTATTTTTCACTTAAAAAAAAATTCATAGTAGGCCTTGAACATCAAAATTTCGTCTTCAAATTTTGCACCAAGATAGAGCTTTACAAGATCTATCTTTAAAAAAAATCCCGTTCAATTCGGTCCACAAACAAGTTTGGTACGCGAGTGTTTCCATTCTTAATGGGTCACCCAGAATCGCTTCATTTCTGAAATCCGGGGTGTTAAAGTAATTTTAAAAATCGTTTTTTTCTATTACTATCTAAAAAATGCTTAAGCCAATTTTATTCAAATTTTTACAGTTTCTTAATAATTTTATGGAGTGTCTTTTAGACATATTAGAGTTGATCCAGAAATTTCAGGGGCGTGCCCACGGGGCGGGTTGTTTGAAATTTTCATAATTGTTGTGGTGGTAGTCATCTTGAACAATTGTTATAGATTAAGAAGCTCTATTTCCGTTATTTTAATTTTTTGAGTTGTATTTTTAGATTTTTTAGTTGCTTCAGAGACGTTCAAAAGTTGAATTTTAATTTTTCTATCAAAAACGAAACGAGATACGAAATAAAGCAAGGCACAAAAAAGTTGTATTTTTAGTTGTTTTATTCAAAACAATTATGAACATTGCATAAATCCACTGGACGTTATTATTTCTGTTTAGGAAACACCCTGTATGTTATATTTTTCGAAAGAGAATTTAAATCTTTTTTAAAATTGAAAAAATATACAGGACGTTCCATTTAAAAAAAACAGTGCTGTGTTTTCTCCCACTTTTATTTGACTTTCAATTATTTTTTGTTCAAATTTTCGAAATCCTCGGAAAAAAAATAAGTTAAGTTGAATATTTTTATTTTATTTTCAAAGACAAACCAAAAAATTGGGGTGACAACGTTATAGGAATCACGCTGTACCTTTTAGACCATCGATGTAATTTATTAGTCTCTGTATTAACACGACAGAAAAGACACAAGACGATACAATAAATATTGTGGCCTTGTTCTACAAGTATCTGATGCTTTATATTAGAATATAAACCATTAAGGTTTTCAACAACCCCTAATTTAAATTATCTAAAAAAGGAAGAGAGGTAATACCGCGTCCGATTTCGATATCTCGAGTTCTATAATGACTAGAAATTTGATTAAAAAATGTTAGTAAACTAATTCAACGAGTCTGTAACTGGAAATTATTTTCGAATATGCAGGACCAAACAAGAAGACAAGATGACTACAATGCTCT
The DNA here is from genome assembly GCA_963680705.1 of Rhagium mordax. Lineage (NCBI taxonomy): Eukaryota > Metazoa > Arthropoda > Insecta > Coleoptera > Cerambycidae > Rhagium > Rhagium mordax. The sequence goes on along the minus strand of OY796657.1, from coordinate 84,936,490 downwards.
TTTAACGAAATGACATGTATATCAGTACATTTTTGAAGTCTGTTTGTTGCCTTCTTCTACGTCTATATTATTATTATTGACTATATCTACCAACCACTTGGATGTAATAATGTGTTTGTTGAAATAGTGCCATCTATAAAAAAATCACTAGTCATCATTATTATGGATTTTAAGAAAAAAATTTGCTACGAAACAACTATGTTGTGTTTCTGAATTATTTTCACTTCCTAAAAGTAGACAGGATGGCTACAAATGATGTAACGTTTACAGTTTTACTCTCACATTTTCATCCTTAAAGATCATGCCTGCTAATATTTCGTGGAATAATGAATGTATTTATAATAAATTTTGTGTATTACTTTATGGTCTGTTTTTAATGTTGGATTTAAATAAGCCTTATTAGCTCAAGGAAATTAGTTAGGGTATGAAACAAATGAAAAACAAAATTTATGTATGTCTTAACAATTTAAATTTGAATTTCTTGCCTTATAACTTATAACGGATTTTCTTTTCTTTCTTATTTTTCGTCTTCCTCATGCCGTAAAATAATAAAATAACCTGTTTCCTTGCTACTTTAGCAGTGCGATTTACGTCTTTAATTTTAACGACAAGACACGAATACATTAATTGATTTTGTAAGAGCATTTAAATTAAAAATTAAGGTTGTAAAATGTAAGATCTGCACATTTTTTATTTTATTAGAACGATAAAGAGCAAACGTACTTTACGAACCACATCAACCACTATAAAGTAAACACGTTTAATGCCTCATATTACTGGAAAAGAGCAGATTCAAAGTTAATAGCTCATCTCACGAGCTATTAGATAGATACCTCATTTTCAGGATGCACCATATACTTGTTTTACGTTCTAATATACGGTGTGTCATTTACGATGCAAGCCTTACCAACTGTTACTGTTTATTATAGTAGCGCTTACTCGGTGGCCGAATAAAATGTACTTAATCGTTTGTATTTTTTTTATATACATTTTTTGTGAACGTAAATGCAGGCCCTTAATTATTTTATTTCAAACAATATGTAACAAACTTTAGAATGAACTGAAACTTACAGAACAAAGTTAATTATGTCACGGTCCCAGTTATTAGTGATTACTAATTAAATTTGTAGTTTAAATTTTTCAAAAGTGTTTTGTAACTTTTCTGGAGTAATAATTGAATCAATTGCATCTCAATTTATTTGTTTAAAGTCTTCGTGGTTTTGTTGCATATCAAACGAATCGAAGATGATTTTATAAGAACAAGGAGAGAAAGCTTATACTTCATTTTGAACAGTTTGAAATTAGAAAGAAACAGGATGAGTTAAGTGAAAGAAATGGGGATGGTTGTAATGTATCAACGAAACATTTAATTTAAATGATAATGATAATAAATTTCCAACTTTTTAGCTTAAGCCAAGGATTGGCCCTAGTAACGGAAGATGACTTTAAATATATTATAAAAATAATATTTAGCAGTATTGATTCAAGAATTCATAAAATTTTAAAGCAAACAATGAAACGAAATAAATAATTAATAAATAAAAATGCTTCCTTAAACATTCTCTTAAAGAGGATGGCCAGAAATTTATTTCTATTTATTATCTCAAGAACCTGCACCTGTTGATACAGTTATAAAATTTTGTACGCGATTAGGTACATTGTATACATCAAAATAACTTAAATAACTTGAAAAATTTGGTATTTCATTAATATCATTATTGACTAAGTATATGAGGCGATTATTTTCAACTCCAATATAAAAATCAAAACCGGATTTGTAACATCAGATACAATTATGAATAATTATAATGAACATTTCTTTTTGAGATTAAGTTATTGAAGTAATAAATTATAATAACCCCATAAACGAGAAGGAATGTGAGAGATACAGCTATTTACAAAGCCCAACAACAAACGTCTAATCTTGAATGTCATTGACAAATTTATTTTACGGATAATCTAGCATCTAGAAAGTGGAGACATTAACAGCTACATAATAATAATATGTTCTAATTGGTTGCACTCCAACAGTATGGACAGTGGAATATTATTACTGAGGGCAAATTTTTCATATGAAATTTCTGCTATTTCTTAGTTAACCACCTGTAACAATTTATCAATATTACATTCTTTCAAATTATATATCTCAAGTCAATTTATAATTGCTAAGATTTGGATAAGACATGTGGATGACATTTTTGTAATATCTACAGAATACAGAAAAGATAGTAGCACTTTCAGACACATTCCTAAAAATACCCGGTATTGCCCAACACAAAATAATGAATGACAATTTCCTAAGCCGCTTACTAAGTTATATTATATTATATTATTTTCAACGAGTGGAAGGAAACACGTTGCATTCAGGATATAGTTAGGAACAACAGCTATCTTGTAATTTTAGTTGATAAAAAAAGGATACTCCAAAATTCCTTTTCAAACCGAAAGAGGAATTTTAAAACGTATATCAACTCTATATGAGATTTCGTAAATTATATAACTTTCATTTACTTTTATTTACGTAGTTTTAATAGATATTTTACAAAAGTTACTGTAAAGATGACGTTTTCAATTCTACCTCAGATATCAGATATGGAAAAACTAAAAATTGTTGCTGATCATACGTGAAAAATACAGATTAGTTAAATCAAGAACTTGTAAGTTTATTAATAATGTAACGAATAATAAGCAATTAGATGATAACAAAGAGATAGTGCGACGATTGTTAAATTAAGTTTAGATTTAATCACCTCTCAGTGATGCCAGTTAGTTGGCAAAATGTATGTCGAGTCTTCAGCGTTTTGACGTCAAATTGAAACTATTTCAGTGTCAGTGCCACATTTGAAAGGAAATTGCGTATTATCATTTTTGGGACCAGCAGGAATCAACTACAATTTGTCTGAATGATTTTCTTATATCTTATTTTTTTTTAAGAAACGGATGAATATAAGACATAAGATAAACTCTTATAAATAGAATATGCTATCGAAACAATACCGGAATGTCTAATCAGTTCAATTTGCTGATTTCGACAAAACCCTCAAGTATAAAATGTTTAATCAACTTTTTTTCAGAATATTATACATTTTCACCCAGTACACTTATACAGTAGAGCACCTTTATGGATAAATTCACAACTAAACATTAAACTTGCTATTACATTGCCTCGTTATAAACGCCATTAATTTTTTATCGATATAGTACCATAAAACTTTAATCTGACGCTGTCACTCGCATTGAGCTATATTTTTTATGTATTTCTATATAATTTCCACTAAAAGCAAAGCACCCATTAGCACGATTATTGCTCTTACACTGTAAAAGAAAATAAGGAAAGATTGGTGGCAACCTTTTAGCAAACTAATAATAATAAGAAAAGAGTTAAATAATTGGTTTCAAGAAGATATTAGATTTAGTAAGGGATCCAAGCCTTCAAAACACGTCAAAATCGTCAAGTAACCCATTCCAGCAAGGTAAATAATTTTTGGCAACAAATTTGGAAAGAGGGTCCCTAGGGGCATCAGAAATTGCTTGTTGGACTTTTGTTGGCTCTTGCACAACTTCTCAAAAAGAAAAAAAAGACGGCGTAATGGTATTTCATGAATACGTGTTTTTAAACGTTCACCTTCCGCTAAAAAAATAACTATTAGCGATATTGATCTGATTTTATTTATCTATATAGTAGAATCATGAGCGCCTCTATCTGTAGCAATAAAATTTAAAAATCACTTGCAGTTTTTTTATTAATAAGTCCTAAAGTTACAGCAACGAAATTTGTGTATTGAAAATTTCGACATATGGGAAACTATATTAAATGTTAAAAATTTGTACACACTATATGTGGACAAAATGTGGTCCTAAGATCGAAAAAGTTTAAAAAAAAAAAATCAGGTCGGTATCTTACACTGTTTGAGAGTTATAGATTTTTTAAAGAGGCAGTTATTTATGTTTGCGGAACTCCTAGTAGTATTAAAGCTGATTTCTGGCGTGCGCGTTGCCATCCAGCTTATTGTAATGCATAAACAATTTGCAGATAGTAGGACAAAACAGCTTTAGGAATTGCGTGATTGTTATTAAAATTTTTACAAATTATGTAAAATAAAAGTCACATTTGACAGATTATGAGGGTGTTGTTGATAGATAAATAAATGATTAGATTATTTACTATCCCATTATTTGGGTATATTATGTACAAATGGTAAGACATTTTACAAAAAATGTAAAAAAAATATATAAACACCTATACACAAGTCATTCAATTACAAGCAAGCACTTACGTATTCCTAGTCAGAATCACTGTCTGACAAGAGCTGCTCCGTATTATTTTTGCCTTTAAAACAATTTTATTGTAGGGAAAGGCTGCACATGTACGCAACAGAACACCAAGTGCACGCACATTTTTTGTCACACTTTACTTTACAATTGCACTTTTTAATTCTTTTTAGAATCGGTAGTGGTTTTTTTGTCATCATTTGCGGTTTTATTTCATTATTCTCCATCACATATCCAAAATTTATGGGAGAAGGTAAATTTGAAAGGGGATTGGTGGACCGCTTGAAGACTAAAATTTGATATAACGCGCGTTTTAAATGCAGAAGAAAGCGTTTTCAATAGGAGGTAGCGAACGTAAGTCACCCTTGCTAATAGAAAAAAAATGCTGCCTTAGCAAATCCAAGGATTTAACGTCACTACGGCACTATAGATTTACAAAGAACTTAAGAGCATCTTCAATTACACAATCATCAATTGCATCGCAGTATAAAAAAAAATTGCATCGCCGTATAATAAAAATAAAGCAAACCTTTTAAAATACATTTCCAAATTGTGGTGTAAACAAGGAATAAGTATGTTGCATATCAATGTAGCCTTATATTTAGGACGCACATTTGATGACTTATATAAATGTGTTAAAATATCTAAAAATGAGTGCTCTACCGGAATAAATCCAAAGCGCAATCATGAAGAAGCGGACACAAGAATATTTACACATTTAAAATTTGATGTTTAGGAAATGCGTATTGAACGAGCGTTAATAGAAGCCACGGATATGGATATAAATTTTTTTAAGTATGTTTAATTTGTGCAAAATAGAAAATTTAAAAGAATTATGGGTATACGAGTATGGTAGAAAAGGTTATATAGCAATTCACGAAATCAATAAAAGGTTAGATGAAAAATATGAAGAAAAAAATAAACTTCTGGACAATTGAACTGGATATTCGGATTATTTCTTCAAATGTTGGAATAAGATATCTCTACAGGGAAGACAATTATGGAGTTGCGGTTTTCAGCATTTTGTTGCAAATTTTATTGACAATAAGCGGTATTGTCTGTTGGAATGAGCATTTGCAATAAATATCGTATACAGTGCCTAATGCAAGACCCGTCCAAAAATGGAAAATGTCATTGACACCGAGAATTTACAATAGGTAGCGGTTTTAAATTTGATTTTGTTATACCTATGGGGCAATCTACTAACTATTTACAAAAAACAATTTAGTCACTTTTTCAAAATCTGCAGTATTTAAAAAAATATAGCGATTTTTTTTGAATAAATTATATTTTTCTCATTACTGACTTGTAATTTTCCACTCAAGTGTTTAATGGGATATTTTTATTCGTCACTTTCTTATGTATAGGTATTGGTAACTATATCTATATATCAATATTGATTTAATCTTACAGAGCGTTTAGAAAATATTAAAATTATGGAATATTCACATAAAAAATCGTAAATCTGAATATTGGTTATAAATGGAACCCCCTATTAACTTCGTTATTTTTTGAGACAAGAAAAAAAATGTAAACAAAAGTTTTAGGGCATTCTATGAATTTTCGCTACCATATTCAATAGTATACAGGGTGCCTCATAAAAGCCGGACAAACCACATTTACTTACGTTTTGTTAAATGAAACACCCTGTATATTTTTGAATATTATGTATATTTTTGAATATTATGAAAGTCCTCGTTTTCGTGATTTCAAAAATGTATAATATGTTGACATTTACTGTAGCCATTTTCGGTATACAACGGCTTCTATGTACATAAAAATAGAATGAGAAGCAGTATGCCATGATTTTCAAAAACAAAAGGTTGTAGAAAATGTATTGATGAAAATTGGGGACATGTTGAAAAATTGTTACAATAACTTTTTAATCTTTGGTATGTATAGAATCTTGTTATTAATAAAAATTTCGTACTGTTTGTGTTTATTGCAAAACTGAAATATTGATCTCAATCAAAATTACACAGGGTGTTCCGTTAAAAAAACATAAGATTGCTTTGTGCCGATTTTATGAGGCACCCTGTATACTATTATATATGGCTGAAAAACAAATCATAGAAACTTTTGTTTCAAAAATTATTTTTATCTCAAAAAATAACGTAATAACTGTACATGTGCAGCCTTTCCCTACAATTGTTTTAAAGGCAAAAATAATACGGAGCAGCTCTTATCAGACAGTGATTCTGACTAGGAATACGTAAGTGCTTGCTTGTAATTGAATGTCTTATGTATAGGTGTTTTATATATTTTTTTTTACATTTTTTGTAAAATGTCTTACCATTTGTACATAATATACCTAAATAATGGGATAGTAAATAATCTAATCATTTATTTATCTATCAACAACACCCTCATAATCTGTCAAATGTGACTTTTATTTTACATAATTTGTAAAAATTTCAATAACAATCACGCAATTCCAAAAGCTGTTTTGTCCTACTATCTGCAAATTGTTTATGCATTACAATAAGCTGGATGGCAACGCGCACGCCAGAAATCAGCTTTAATACTACTAGGAGTTCCGCAAACATAAATAACTGCCTCTTTAAAAAATCTATAACTCTCAAACAGTGTAAGATACCGACCTGATTTTTTTTTTAAAAACTTTTTCGATCTTAGGACCACATTTTGTCCACATATAGTGTGTACAAATTTTTAACATTTAATATAGTTTCCCATATGTCGAAATTTTCAATACACAAATTTCGTTGCTGTAACTTTAGGACTTATTTTAAAAAAAACTGCAAGTGATTTTTAAATTTTATTGCTACAGATAGAGGCGCTCATGATTCTACTATATAAATAAAAAAAATCAGATCAATATCGCTAATAGTTATTTTTTTAGCGGAAGGTGAACGTTTAAAAACACGTATTCATGAAATACCATTACGCCATCTTTTTTTTCTTTTTGAGAAGTTGTGCAAGAGCCAACAAAAGTCCAACAAGCAATTTCTGATGCCCCTAGGGACCCTCTCTCCAAATTTGTTGCCAAAAATTATTTACCTTGTTGGAATGGGTCATTCCGTTTTTGAGAGCTTTGGATCCCTCACTAATTATAGAGTAGATGAATAAAAGGAAAATCGGCATAACAACCTTACCGGAAGTAGAGACGTGTGGCAGTTGTTAATTATGCTATAACGATAAAAGTGTTAAAAGTTCTGATAATTCCAGGCTGTACTGTAGCCGACTCGACGTCTTGGGAAAAGCTTAATTTCGTTTTTGTTTGTCATTTTGTTTGGTACATATTTTAATCAAAATTTGCGAGTTTATTGTAGAGATTAGAAAAAAAATATTTTATACAAAGTTGCAGGGTATTTATTCAATTTTGATTCGGCAGTAATAAAAAAACGATTGAATGCCGATTTTTTTAAATATGGACATAAATATGTTTTTTTAAGGAACACCCTATATGTTTTTATCCAGTTAGAATTGGTTTTTTTTTCTGATTACATTGATATAGCATATTTGATAGTTTTATCCAGGATGTTTTGAATTAATAATAAAAAACAAGAACTTTTGTTTTTGTTTGTGTAGATTATGATGAATTACTTCGAAGAAAATTGCAATATTATGGTCTATTTTTTTCAAAGAGTATTTAGAATCCAGAAACCAAAGTGCACGAATGGATGACGATATATCAGAAGCTCGAATTAACTAAGGGGTTCCTAAGGGATCAATTTTGGAGTCGTTATGATTTGATATGCGGTTTTGTACGTTACATTACATAATCATTTTTAGGCCTGCAGAAATAGAAAAAACGGTGTAACTAATTCGTTTCAGATAGCCGTAGGTAAAAACAGGTGTATTTAGTTATAAGGAATATACCTCTGCGATTCCTCCCAAATCAAATAAACAGAACATTGTTTAAAAGTCACTTTTATGTGAAAAAATCATGAAATTTGGATTTTTTTAAAAATTACAGTAAGACTGCAGTAGATTAATTTTTTTGAATGTTTCTGTTTACTAGGTAATTCCAAACCGGTTAATTTAAGCCCCGGTTAATTTCATTTCATTGATTATTTATTTAAATAATTGCCGAAAACCATCGAAATTTTCGAAAATTTCAAGCATTTTTTACCATGAAAGGAAAAATGCTAGATTCTTGAAACTTTGGTGGAATATGTGTCTCATTACCCTCAACTTACAAAAAAAATTTCGTTTCAAAATGTTTATTAGTTTTCGAGAAATTCTATTTGTTTTTTAAAAAGGTCCCAAATGTTTAATGAAAAATTGACCTATTAACGTTATCAAAAATAATTCAACCACAGCTCATTTTCTTCGTCAAGACGTCAATTTTACGAATCTGTTATGGGCGTATCGATTTTCAATAATTTTGACCGTCAAAATGGCGTTAACAACATTGCTACTTTTCGGAGCAGCGTTTTTTGCAAATAACTTTACAACAAATGAACGTATCTGCACAAATCTTTCATATTTGAGTTGCTGGTATTTTTCTACAAATTTATAAAAAAAATTGTTGCTCTGGGACATGTAGGAGCCGAGATAATTCTTTAAATTGTTTAAAGCGCCAAACGTTTATTTATTAATATTTATGGCCAAAATTGAAACTGGTTGTTAATAAGATCTTGAATTTTGTGAATTCATCAAGTCCTATTGAAAACGGGCCCTTTTTGGGGTCAAAATATAATTTTTAATAATTAGTGATTTTAGAGCGTCTTCAATTCAATTCAATTTTTCATTAAACATTTGGGACCTTTTTAAAAAACAAATAGAATTTCTCGAAAACTAATAAACATTTTGAAACGAAATTTTTTTTGTAAGTTGAGGGTAATGAGACACATATTCCACCAAAGTTTCAAGAATCTAGCATTTTTCCTTTCATGGTAAAAAATGCTTGAAATTTTCGAAAATTTCGATGGTTTTCGGCAATTATTTAAATAAATAATCAATGAAATGAAATTAACCGGGGCTTAAATTAACCGGTTTGGAATTACCTAGTAAACAGAAACATTCAAAAAAATTAATCTACTGCAGTCTTACTGTAATTTTTAAAAAAATCCAAATTTCATGATTTTTTCACATAAAAGTGACTTTTAAACAATGTTCTGTTTATTTGATTTGGGAGGAATCGCAGAGGTATATTCCTTATAACTAAATACACCTGTTTTTACCTACGGCTATCTGAAACGAATTAGTTACAGATTCCCGTTCATATCGTCTAATTCTACAGGCCTATTTGCAATTGCAAGTGATTGAATAATCGAAGATTTGCAAAACGTTGTTCCGCTATACTGTAGTAACCATATTTTAAGACTTAATTCACAGAAGCAGAAATGCTTCTATTTTACATAAAGTGTGATTATCAATGAATACAAAATAATTAATATAAATGCATATATCATTCGCTGAATATGCAAAATATTTAGGTGTTGTTTTAGATGTAATTTTAAGATTTTGGGGAGCAAGTTATAAAAATTGTTACAGAAGACTTATATAAATTTAAAATTGCATTTCAGTAGGTAATCGAAATATCCTTAAATATAAAATTAAAATTATGTAATACCAAAATATTGCCGACATCCAAAATGGACTCCGCAACATACAAGAACATAGTAATGATTGCTCAAAATTATCTGGATCGGATATTGGAAACAGTAGTTCTAACATATGCAATGACTCAAGGTCCAGAATTTGTTTATACAAGCCAGACCGCACCTGACAGGTATTGTAAATCATTTCTTTGAGGAGCATGGTATCACACGTATGGTATGGTCTGCATTATCAGCAGATCTAAACCCTATTAAGCGTGTATGGGACGCTCTACAAAGAAGAATATCAAGCCATCCTCATGCTGCCAATGCCATTGCCATTGCCCTTCAAGAGTGGGATGCTATTCCCGGTGACCTAATTAACAGAATTGTAGGGAACATGCCAAGACGATGTGAAGCAGTAATGAGGTCCCAAGGAAGATCGACGCGTTAAGAAATTATAAATCAAAGTTTATTTAATTGTTTTATGCTATATTATTTTTTTACCGTTTTAACATTTTCGCATATTAAAATGTTATTAAAGTTGTATTTCAATTTATTTCTTGCACTACAAAAGATAGAGCTAAGATTCAAAAAAGGTATGTTGGCAACACCTGTAGATATCCTTTTCTTCGAAAACTTGAATATTTTAGCCATTTCACCTCTTGTAAACCCCATCCGCGGACATACTGTATAAGGTGTTCGATAAATATAATACATTAGACTAAAAAAGCGAAAAAAAAAACATGCTCACCATATATAATTCCTGTATATGGTGCTTATGAAGCAAATTTAAAAATGTTCGAACTAATATTTAAAACTAAAGAGTTTAGGATTATATCAATTGAAAAATATCTGCAATCCATAGATAAATAAAAAAGTTACGGCTTTACAATGGTCTATATTTAGAGTGAATTAGTTCAAATTCGGGTTAGTAATAGGTATCCTAAGCATATGAGTAGAGTAGTAATGGCGGAGCTGGGTCTCCCCCCACCCTTTTTTTTTTGTGGTGGGGGGTAACTAGGGTAATTCGAGTAATGTAGGTAATTAGACTGATGTAATTGCAATAGAGGTAATTAGAGTATTGCAGGTAATTAGCCTGATGTAGTTGCAATAGAGGTAAGTAGAGTAATGTGCAGTAATTAGACTGATGTAATTGCAATAGAGGTAATTGGAGTGGTGCAATGCAATTGTAGTTGTAATTAGTGTATGTACTGATATGTGTATGAGTATTTCAAGTAGAGGTGGTGGGGCAGCTTCACTCCGTGTATATAAATGAGGATGAGGAGCACACAGCCATTTGTGGTGCTAGTCTCCCAGAGTAAAGACATAAAATGTATATTTGTACTTCTTGTGGTGTAAGTTTTACACGTGGTGACAATTTGCGAAGACATCAGAGGCAATCTTGTAAGAAGATACATGATAGTGGTCCGCAAGCAAAATATCCTAAACTGGAATGTAATCCTTCAACATCTACAAATATGGAAACTTGTAATTGCTGTAATGTGACTCTAAGCACAACCCAAATGAATTCCCATAGAAGGACATTGCAGCATAGGACAAATTCATGTGTTCCGTTTATAGAAGGTGTAGAAATTGTGCAGAGCGCTTTCAAATACAGGATTGTAACCTATCGAGTATATAGCGAAAATAATCACCAAGACTATGTAATGTTCTTCAATGAAATTAGATCAAAAATATTAAATCTCTTCGAGGAAGTGTTACGTATTCATAATACAGTAAAAGTAAATATGGAAACGTTTGCTACGTACGTATTACAGACACAGGAACTATCTGAAATGAAATCATTTAACACTTCCAACAAAATCTTGGATCAAGCTATGGATTTGAACAATACTTTGGACACCTTTGTGGATGCTATGATTACACAAACTACGGAGTTCCTGGAACGTGATTCAGGTATTTAAACATACATTAAGGTGGAAAGAAAATGACTAATTATAATTTAATTTTAGGATGGGCCCTCGAACGAATTGCTTTTGTTGAAATCAATGTGAATAAATATAGTCCTCTGGGTGGTTCATCATATGTCAAGTTGCCAAAATCCATAGAAAACAAGAAGGCAGTGGTAAATGTAAAAAACCAGGATCAGTATTGTTTTGCTTGGGCTGTAACTTCAGCGTTGTATCCTGCAAATGGCTGCACATCTGAGACCTCATCATATCCACATTTTTCAAGAGTTTTAAATTTATCAGGTATGAATTTTCCAGTAAAATTGCGGGATATTTCAAAATTTGAGGAGATGAATAATATTTCAATTAACGTGTACGGGTTAGAAGAAAAATTTGAGAATAATAGAATAAAGTATGAAGTTGTTGGGCCTTTACGTTATTCTGAAAAAAAACTATTTATGCATGTAAATTTGTTACTACTTTCCGGTGAATGTGGTGTAAATCATCACTGTAAGAAAGATTGCGCTAATAATCACTATTGTTGGATAAAAAACTTGTCTAAGCTAGTTTCCGCTCAAATTTCAGCTCATGATCATAAAAAGTACTTTTGTGATGGTTGCTTACTATATTTTAATAATGAGCGTCAGTTATTCCAGCATCAGAGAAATGACTGTAATCATGTTTATACAACAACACCATCGACACAATTTCGGATTGATAAATATGGTAAACAAGTACCTGAAAATATATTAAAATTTGAAAACTTTGAAAGACAAATGCAAGTACCATTTGTAGTGTATGCAGACTTTGAATCAATTCTGAAACCTATTCATACTTGTGAACCGAACCCCGAACGTTCTTATACAAATAAAACTTTTATACACGAACCTTACTCCTTCGCATATTTCATAAAATGTTCTTTTGACAATTCTTTATCAAAATTTGAACTCTATCGAGGATCTGATGTAGCCAAAGTTTTTGTATCGCGTATTGAAGCCGATGTAAGGGAAATCTATAACAGATATATGAAAGATATAGTCCCAATGGCTAAACTCACAGCACAAGAAAGACAAGACTTCCTGAATGCGACCGTATGCGGTATATGTGAGAAACCATTTAAAGTAGAGGATGTAAAAGTTAGAGATCATTGTCATATAACTGGTAAAGTAAGATTTGGTGCCGCACACTCTGTATGTAACTTAAATTACAAATTACCAAATTTTGTACCTATCATATTTCACAATATGAGTGGCTACGACAGTCACCTATTTATAAAACAGCTCTGTGCACATAAGGACAGAGTTGATGTTATAGCACAAAATAAAGAAAAATATATATCTTTCACGAAACACCTTTATATGCATGATTACGTCAATAAGAAAGGGGAGAAAAAACGGAAATTTATACAACTACGATTCATCGATAGTTTTAAGTTCTTATCAACATCGTTGCAAAATTTAGGGGGCAACTTAACTGATAACCAATTGTTTGTTACGGGAAGTTTCTATACAGATAAGGAAAAATTTAATTTAATGAGGCAAAAGGGTGTATTTCCATATAGTTTTATGGATAGTTTAGAGAAACTAAATAATGTAGAGTTACCCTCGAAAGATGAATTTTACGATAACCTAAATGAAGAACATATAACAGATAAAGATTATCAGAGGGCTAACGATGTGTGGAACTTGTTTGATTGTCAGAATTTGGGCGATTACTCAGATCTTTATTTAAAATCAGACGTACTCCTTTTGTGTGACGTATTTGAAAATTTTCGTAAAATTTGTTTGGAAAAATATAAACTTGATCCTGCTCAGTATTACACTTGTCCGGGTCTCTCGTGGGACGCTATGTTAAAACTAACCAAAGTGGAGTTGGAATTATTAACGGACATTGATATGATCCATTTTTTTAAAAAGGGAATACGTGGTGGAGTAAGCCAGTGTACGGAAAGGAAACATATTGCGAATAACAAATTTCTCCCTAACTACGACCCCAAAGAACCTTCTTCATTCATCACATATCTAGATGCCACGAACCTATATGGGCATAGTATGTCGCAACAATTGCCGACAGGTGGATTCGTGTGGCTGTCCGAAGAAGAAATCATGAATTTAGATATTACGAGCATTTCAGATGAAAGCACCCATGGGTATGTTCTCGAAGTAGACATACATTATCCACAAGATTTACACGACTTACACTCAGACCTACCCTTTTTAGTAGAAAATATTATTCCACCAAAATCAAAATCGAAATTGACAAAACTGATACCAAATTTAAACGATAAGAGGAGATATATTGTGCATTATATAAATTTGAAACAAGCGCTAGATAACGGGTTAATGGTTATAAAAACACATAGAATACTTAAATTCAAACAATCACCTTGGCTTAAAAAATATATTGACCTAAACACCGATATGAGAAATAAGGCTAAGAATAAATTTGAAAAAGATCAGTATAAATTATTAAATAACGCAGTATTCGGTAAGACAATGGAAAATGTTGATAATAGAATGGATATAAAATTAGTTACCCACTGGGAGAGCGTTAGGCGGAGTATGGGTGCAAATGCATTAATAACACGCCCTAACTTTAAATCATGCTCAATATTTACTGATGATTTTGTAGCCATCCATATGGGTAAACTAAAGGTAGTCTACAACAAACCAATTTACGTTGGTTTTTGTATCTTGGAGTTGTCTAAGACAGTATTATACAACTTTTTCTACGACGTTATCAAAAAACATTTCGGCGATAATGCTTCTTTGCTGTATACAGATACGGATTCGTTGATTATAAAAACATTTACAGATAACTTTTATAATTTCATAATACAGAATCCAGACAAATTCGATACATCTAACTACGAAGAAATAAATAAATTTAATATTCATAAGGGCTTGTCGGTGTTAGGTAAAATGAAAGACGAGTTCCCCTCAAAAAAGCTAAAGGTGTGAAGAAATCTGTTATTAGAAAGCAGCTGTCAATAGATGACTATAAGAAAATCGTTGAGCGGGGAGGTTTAATATTTAGAAAAATGAATACGTTTCGGAGTTGCTTGCATGACATTTACACAGAAATAAAGAACAAAGTGGCCTTGTCCCAACACGATGACAAACGTTTTGTTATTCCTAATACTACTAAAACATTACCGTGGGGGCACCGTGACATATCATTTTTTCAGAGCGAACAAGAACAAAATATAGAACGACTGATAGTTGCCATAAATAATATGGAGAAAAAAAATGAAAACTTGGACGCTTTACTTGCAGCAATAGCTGATTTAAGCCAATAATTAATTTAAAATTTTTATTTCATCTTCTAACGTAAAGGTCGAAAATTCGAATACATGAACTACTAAACTGGAAAATTCAAACTACAAAATTTCACCAATATTTAATTGTAACATTATAATACAAAATTATTGTGATAATTTTAAGTACTTTCAAATAATAGAATAAAAATATCTAAATAAAAATCACAGTGTTGTTATTAGTAAACCTTTCTCCCAAAATAAGTTAAATATCGATTAGGTTAAATCGTAAATTATAAATAATGTAGGTAGTGACTTGAAGAGGTGTGTGTAATGATACAGTTTTACAATGTAAGAGTAGGTGACGTTGCTAAAACTAAAATGTCGTTTTATGCTGCAGTCAGGAATGTGATGTCATTTCAAATAGAAAGTTGTTGCGTCAGTTATTCGATGTGCGCATGACATTTAGAAAAGTTTGACGTCACTTTGTAGCGGGATTCTGTTGAGACAAAGAAAATCAACAGTGGGGTGAAAGCTTGGCTTGCATAAATCACGTGATGTCGTCCAACCAATGAGAGACGAGAGTGGTCACCCACTCCCTACCGTTGGAGGGGGAAGTTAGCTTGGCTTGGGTTTGAGGACGCTTACAAGATTCTTTCCGTCTTCGCCTGTGCTAGTGTGTGCAAGTGTGCTCTCGTGAATTTCATTGCTCAGTTTTTGTGAACAAAATGGTAAGAACCGTTAAAAATGTATCATCTGCTGGTGGGCGTAAAAGGCGCTCGTCGACACCGCCACCAACTTTACCGCCCTTGACTTTAATGACGTATTTGGCTACGTTTAAACCATCACCTGACGCATCTACGGCGTCAGGTTCCGCCATTAATGGCGGTGCTGTGAAGTCAGCAATAAAAAATCCATCCTCTGGCAGGGTTAATGTTTTAAACAACATTATTGTTAAAGATGGTATTGCTGCTGACGTTGGGGGCGCTTCGTGTTCTAACGAAGGCGGTAGTCAGCTAGCGTATCATGGGCACCATCAGCAGATGCACGGCAATATACATCCTGGCGCAGATTTACCTGTTTTGCACCTTGAAGATGGTGACCTCGGCAATACCGTCAATGTCACCGTATCCAGGAGTAATGCAGGTAAAGCCGTTCATACTCCGAAATTACATGGTTTGGCTTTAAACAAAAAATTTAAAGTCACACCATCTACTTCAGGGTGTCAGGATGTACGCGCATCTCATCCGCGCAAATCATCTATGTCTCTGGTGGCACATGACTCCGATGACGACTTTTTGCCTAGTAATGTAAACAACAATAAAAACACAAAGTCGTCGTCGGCGCCATCAAAAGGTAAAGGTAGACGTACAGAAACACAATCCATAGACTGTGACGCGACTTTATGGGACGAGATAATGGATTTCGCGCAGACAGTTGTACCTGCCCCTCTAAGTCCGCTACCTGCTTCACCAAAAAAAAATAAGGTTTCGGCAGGTAAAGGGCAGGTAAAACCGTCTGCGTCGTTTGTGGCTGTACCTCTACCTGGCAATAGCGCATTACAACAGCCAAGCTGTTCTAATGCGGTGTTGCCACCACCACGCAATGACGCATTAGAACAACCGGGTTGCTCTAATGCGGTGTTGCCACCGCCGCCAGAGGTAGCTCCGATTGTTAATGAGAATCCGCTCCCAGCACAAGCGGACTCTGATTCTGAATCGGAGGTGTTCTCGCAAGTTGACACCAAAACATCTGTTAAACAATTTTTTAAAATATACGGTCAACTTAAGAGAACACATGATTTAAATTTGAGGCTTTGTCGGGATCATCCGAAAATCTTGCGTCGTGCTGCTGATATGCGGGAAAGAGCCGCAAAATTAGAGGCCGACGTAAAGAGACAAAGGGAGGCTCTCGACAAAACTGCAAAGCAGATGAGGTTTATTTCGGATCAAATGGGTGGCTGAGCACTTGCGCACACGCGGCGGAAAGTTATTTTAAGTTAGATTTTAAGTTAGTTAAGAATATTGTTAGTTAGATAAGATTATTGTTAATTAGGTTTAAAATATAGTATTAATAAAAAAACATTAAAAAAATAAATGCCAAAAAAAATTTAAAATGTTTGTCAAAAAAAATAAATGACAAAAATAATTAAAAAAATAAATGCCCCAAAAAAAAATAAAAATTTGTCAAAAAAAATAAATGACAAAAATAATTAAAAGAGCATACAAATAAAGGCAAATTAATTAAGTTAGATTTTTAAGTTATTTAAGAATATTGTTAGTCAGATAAGATTGTTAATTAGGTTTAAAATATATTATTAATAAAAAAATATTAAAAAAAATTAAAAAGTTTGTCAAAAAAATAAATGACAAATAATTACAAAAAAATGATACAAATAAAAGACAAAAAATGATAAAAAATAAATTACTGTGTATTATTATGTAAGAATATATTGTTAAAAATAAATATAAAAAAGTTTAAAACAAATTTTAAAAAGTGAATAAAAAATGATAAAAAAATTAATTAGTTAATAAAATAAATACACCACATGTAATTAATTAATTGTGCATATTATGAGTACATGTTTGACATGAATAAACACATAATGTAAAGGTTAATTAATTTAAATAAATAAAGAGTTTAATAGGTTAATAACAACATAAAAAAAAAAAAAAAAAAAAAAAAAAAAAAAAAAAAATTAAAAAAATCGAATTTTAAACACATGAAAATCAAAATTAATGGTTAATTAGGAAAGGTCAAAGGTCAAATTTAAAAAAAAAACCGGAGATCCACCTCCTCCTTTCTCCGGGGGGTGTCCGAGGATTCGATCCTGTGATCTTCTGAGCGACCACAAGATCGACGCGTATTTGCCCGCTCGGCTACTCGGACGCCCCACAAGAGTTAGGTCTATTTCCTAATTTCAACAAAAAACTACCTGCTCATCGATCCGTATTTACCAGGCAGGGCCGCATGGCCTTAGGCTATAAAATCAACCCAAGCTATCGGCTTTATACATTTACAACTGTATTATTTTGAATCAGTTTATATCTTGAGATATTTTAATTTAATTTAAATAATAATAAATAAAAGATAACCATTTTTTTTCAAAATACTTTTTAATAAAATCATTCATATGTTCATTTGTTTTAATATTTATATGATTTACTAATTTTCACAACTTGTAATATACAGGGTGGCACAAATATTTTTATTAATTAAAAAATATATACAATTAAACTTAAAAATAAAATGAAATATAAATTTACATTAATAAATACTACTTATAACGAATCAAATTTAGTAAAACACGTTGTATCGTTCACGCAATTGTTTTATTTACATTATTACATGTATGACATACTTCAATTCGATGCAATTGCACCAAGTTTGTGCTGCAACATTTACATTTCGTTATCATTGCACCATCCAACGTCGTCGTTTTGTGAATATTTACATGCTGGTGACGTCCGGACACTATCCGTGTATAGGATATATAACATAGCCCACACAGGAAGTGTTTGGTTGCATCCGGCCTGGTTCTGATTATGACAAAAGACGCTGACGTGCAATATAGTCTCCGCCGATCATCATAATTGTTTAATATTTTTCCGGAGAAGGCTAACTCTTCCGCTTCGTCTTCCACATCATCCCCAAGACCTTCATCTACACTGACGGGAACCAGGTTGCCATCTTGATTCAAGTCCTGAAGCTCTTGATTTACACCATCTCGGTGTAACACCATTGCACCCATATCATTTTCTGCCAGTTCAGTGAGGAATCGTCTATAAGCCATCTTTAAATGTTGGAACTCAACTGATTTGATGTTAAACCTCCTCCGTTTTATATTCTATAATTCGTGACGGTGACGCCCTTCCTATTGCGTCAAGTTTACTATTAGCTATTTAAACCAAAAGTGACCACAAGAGGAACGCATTCAAACTTCTTACGTAACACAATCGTGTCTTAAAACAGAAGTGCATACAATGGTCCTACCAAGAGAGTGGAAATTAAAACCAATAATAGCAGTACAACCGTATAGTTACAATAATTCAAGAATTTGCCATAATTGCTATACTGCATGGAGGAAGCAAATTATCAACCCATGCACTGGACTGTGCAAAAAGTGTGTAATTCAGAACCCAGTGCAGAAAAAAGAATTTCGAGACAATTGTCCAAATGAAACACAATGTCGCAATTGTCTTACCATACTCAAAAGAACGAATTTTGGTATATATCGAGACGTATGTGAAGCTTGCAAAGCAGACCAACCACAATTAAGACAACGATGCGTGTACTGTAGTAAGTACGAGGACAATTGTTGGAACAACATTTGCATAAAATGATTATTTTTAATTTTTTTACAATTTAAAATGAAGGAAATAAATTAAATAAATATTTAAGAGTTTATTAAGTAAATACATGTATTAAATGACTTACAATTAATTTATTTACTAAAACTATTTATTAAATTATTTACAATGTTTAATTTATATGGATGCCTAATCTGTTCCCTCGCAGACATTATCGCACTCTATCAAGAGCTGATAATCTGACCAGTGGCTCTGGTCAGGTGATGGCTGGCCGTCTGGATCGTAGAACACCGTTTCCATAGACCATGCTGATGGTGATGTTGCCCTATCAGTGCTGCTGTCCGGGGGGTTATCTTGGTCCTCGCCTAGATTCTCACCTATCCAATAAGATGAAGGTGATATTGGTCTGTCGTCAATGCTATCTGGGGTAGCTTGGTCATCCTGGTCCTCTTCGTCTTCCTGGTCCTCTTCGTCTATCGAATACGATGGAGGTGACCGTTCCCACCAATCACTGCTGTCTGGGTCGTATTCACTAGGCATTGACCAGGTCGATGACGTTGATTTTGAGTCGGTGCTGGAGGAGACGCAATTTACTTGAGAAGTGTCCATGATGTTAATAATTTTAAATCTGACAAACAAGAGCGTTGCTGTGTGTTATATAAAGCAAACTAATCTCCACCCCCAGCAGTGGCGCCTCCTACAAACATTACTTTACAGGCACCTCTATTATTGATGATGGAGAGGGGGTAAACATTTAATGTATAGTGTTTTACTGAATCAATGAATAAGTCAGGTTGGCCGAGTGGTTAAGGTGTCAAACTTCACTAATTAAAATTCATAATAACACGTATCCTATGATTGGATATGAATACCCCCTCTATTATTTTAGAGTGACTCCCTCCCCACACTACTATATATATGGGAGTAATATTAAACCAAACTTAGTTGCATTTACTATTTCTATCTATATACCACGTATCGAAATGGCAAATCCATCTATTATATCTATTCTAAGACGGTTGGCGCAAGAAGATTCCAATAATTGGATGCTGTTTAATCATGAGGCTGCGGAGATGGGGGTACCTGCTGAGGCTGTGGAGATTGGAGCACCTGCTGATGTTGATGCCAATGGTGCCAACATCGATATCCAGGAAGTCATCGAAGGCGGCGAAAATGGTATAGTGGACGATGGAGTCGACGAAATGGTGGACGATGGTATAGAAGTCGATGTTGCGGACCTCATCGAGGAAGACCAGCACGAGATGGCTTTCCAGATAAAAGATATGGTGGCTGGTACAATGGACAAGGTGTGTGCTACAGCGGCCTTCGTTGTGGTATGCAGCATTGACCAGGGAAAATACTTTATGTGCACTAGGTGCTACGTATCGTATTCTCGCATGGTCGTAGAGGGGGCTGTTCACCAACACGCAAGTCTGCACAACACGGTTGAGTGGTGGGACGTACCTACCATAAAGTGCAAAGCTTGTGGCGATGACACAGTGACAGTCGGTGCCATCGAAGGTTGTTTTGTGTGCAATAATACTGGAAAAAGAACAGTACCCATATAATAATATTAGATTTTCTAGTTTGTACTTTTTATATTATTTTTTATGTTTGTTTAATGTTTAATTATATTTAATTAATTTTATGTTTTATGTTATATGTATATTTGTATCATTCTTATAATATAGATTGTAGGAAAATAAAAAGGAATTAAAACATTTATGTGTATGTTTATTATCTTTCAAGTGTTAAAAAAAAAAAAAAAATGATTATTTTTAATTTTTTTACAATTTAAAATGAAGGAAATAAATTAAATAAATATTAATAAAGTATATTCATTTTATTATTCATTTGTGACACATATTAAAATATTTCAATCGACATAACTATATAATGATACATTAATATATTTTTCTAGTTAATGACAATTTTAAACAATAGAAGCTATATCAACCCACGAATTGTGTTCTACAGATAGCCCCAACCACTTTACCAGCACTTTATTTCCTTTCTTCTTTAATACATTTTCAACTAGATACACATCGGGGTATTTTGCTTTTAGTAGCTCCATTTCATAAAAACATCCCTTGATTGGGTGTCCAAACAAGTCTTCTATCAGGTAAGTTGTGGGATTTGTTATGTTTATTTTGGTAATTTTAAAAAGTTCTGTTGAAAAGTTCGGTGTAAACCCTTTATCAAATACACCTTTATACTTGCTAATACGAACTATATCACCGAGATGAAATTTCGGTTTCAGAGCAATCTTAATATAATTATATACGTTTAAATGTGTAGTTGGTTTGACATCAATGGGCTTTCTGCCAGTTGTACGATGGACTTTGTCATTGTAACTTTTTGTAACGTTTGGTAGGATATCGAGCCATTTATATTTACCCATAGCTGAGAATTCTTTATACAACCAATTTTTTAATGTGCGGATTACTCGCTCAACAATTGCTGCTTTTTTTGTGCTATACGTAGAATAATGATTAATTTCGTGCCGCTTCATTAATGCGGAGAACTTTCTGTTATAGAATTCAGTACCATTATCGGTCTGTAAATTTCTCGGTGAATAATTTGCTTCTTGAATAATAGTCTGCATAGCCTTGGTAACTTCTACAGCTGCTTTATTTTTAATAGGTTTGGTCCATACGTACTTGGAATAGCAGTCAATCACTACAAGAATATAACGATACCCTCTATTTTTATCAGCGTATGGCTGCATTTCAGCTAGGTCTGCTTGCCACAAATCACCAAACCCCTTAATTATGGTTCGCCTTCTACGAAAATTTCGTCGAGCATTTCTATGTAACTCGTTAACAACTTGTAATTTTTCGCTGCTAACCTCCATTATAAAATTGTCTTCAGCTATATATCAACTTCAGGCATTAGTTCTGGTGGAAATGCTAGGCCTCCGGATTGCACCTTCTTTGGTTGGAGTTCGGTGGCAATATGCTCTAATTTAGAGATTCTAGTGATTAAAGTATTGCGATTGTTTATGGCCGAACGTTTAACTTCAGAAATTGCTTTATCAACATATTTCCTCATTTCTATTTTCATTTTCTGCATCATCTCATTATTTTGTTTATTGAAAATAGCGCGATTTTCTTCTCCACTTCTTATAAGTCCCACATCAACATATTTTTTCATTTCCCCAATAATTACATCGGTTGTATCAAAAATAGCTTTGGCAGCATTTTCATCATTTGTTTGTAGACGCTTGTTAACGTAATTACATGTTGCACCATCTTGATCATCGACAGGTTCCCCTAAATTTTTTAAACGCTTATTTTCAATATCATAGTGATTATCTCTGGTAAGTTTAAAACCCACGCCAGGTAATCCACGATGGGCTATTAACTTACTCGCACTAATTCTTTTGCTGCGTCCAAATTTGTCGATAGTGTTTACAGTAGACATTTCTGACTGCATCTGATCCAGTTTATAAAATTTCAGACTATATAATACTTATTAAGTATAATGATACTATGTTTTATTTCATCTTTAATACACTATTTTTTCTTCCCTAAGTTCTGATATTATTTCTATTATTTCATTGTCGTGGTTGTTATTTCCCGCTATTTTCGAACTCCATAGTAGACGTAGACGATCCACGAGTTCGCTGGGTTTATTCCAAAAAATATATTCTTTATCTTTATTTCTGTACAATTTGTGGGTAGGTACACGTTTTAAGCCGTGACCACTTGTTGACGATCGTGTCGCAATTGTAGAAGATGTTAATGGTTTGATAATTTTGTGAAATTTTCCACGCTTAGTAGTGTTATAGCCATTCGCTACATCGAATTTTTTGTAAGGTGCCTTTGTTTTTCTTAGTATTTCTCCATATATCTTACTCCATTCATCATCGAGAACACCCTCTCTATTATCATCTAAAATTGTTGGGCGTTTTAGAAATATTAGATCGTACAATTTAGGACTACCTAGATACACGCCAAGTTTCTTATTGCCATACCATAGCGTAATATTTCCATGGGAAAAACGTATTTCGGCATTGCCCATCAGCAGTTTGCCTGTCTTGGGATCTACACGCACTCCATATAAACTATCATACTTGGAATCACCAGATTTTAAATTTTGTATATGTCTTTTTACAACCTCATGTCTTTTTTCTAGTTTACTAGCTGGAGAAGTTTCGGATACAGGGGTTGTTCTTATTGACGATGGTGGTGTTTCCATAATGGGGATATAATGTGGAACATCATCACCACCTACATACTTATCGGATCCTTCTTCAGAAGCACTCTCCCATGATACAGCCCTCTGGGTGGACACCCTTGATGATGATGGTTTTGAATGTAATTGTTGGATATGAGATTTGTTCTCTGCTGCTGAAGATATAACATTTAAAGGTTCAGTTATCGGTTGGTAGATCTTTTCAAGTGTTACGTGCATCTCCATATCTTTGTTCTTGATATAGTTAAACTTCTTCCGCACAGCATCTGTTGCCTCAATCAGCTGTCGCTTGAGTGTTATTTCGCTACTGGGATGTGCAAGATTGTTATATTTTTTATTATCTTTGGTAACCTTCATCTTAGCGCATACGTAAACGAAGTAATCCTAACGACGTATGTAATTCAAGTGAAGTTTTTAATAAAATGCATTATGGATATATGAAGCTATCAAACCCTTTTCTATATCGCCCACCTTGTACTTCTCTATCCTTATCAATCACTAGAAATCCATATTTGTCATTCCAGCACTTTGCACACATATTTTGAAATACTGTAAACGTTACATCAGGTGACACATGATCGGAAAAGATGTGATGCAGATTCATGTCGTCCTGTTTAAAGACAACAATTAAATTACTATTGTCTCTTATTAGCTGCTTCGGGATTCGAGAGTATGTCTGGCCAAGATAAAAACAATCCACATTTCTATGTCGGCCCATACTGAAATATCCCCTTATAACATCTTGTTTCTCACATATTACATCGTCAAATATAAACACAGACTCTGGCTTTGCCTCGGATGGTTCCACTATTTGCGTACCATTACTAAATGTATAAAATCCTAACCCCTCAATCGGCGCTAATACATTACGTAGATACTCATACTTGGGTTGATTTATAGACTTTGAGTATAGGTAAATATTTAAAAAACGTAAACCTAAACGATGCGTGATCAAAGATATTAAGACATTTGTTTTCCCACAATTCGAGGGTCCTATTATGAGGGCACGTACAGTTGAAGGTAGTAGTGGTCCATGGCGATTATCAGCACTTAACCCACGCCCAACTTTTTCATCCAAATTATCTATAGAAAGCGTTTGTTTCTGTTTCACAATGTGCATTGTACCGCGGCTAAATGTTATATAAGTAGATGTGTGATTTACAACTCTTATTTAAATGGTTTCTACGATACGATACACACGTGAAAAACGTACGAAGCGCGGTGGAGGATTAGTTAATTCCCTGATTAATAAGCTCCCCGTCGAGTTGCATTTGCCAGGTTATCAATTTTGTGGTCCAGGCACAGATTTAAATAAAAGGTTAGCACGAGGTGATTCTGGCATAAATCAGCTCGATAAAGCGTGTAAGCAACACGATATTGCATACGACAAAAATAGCAGTAATCAAGCAGCCCGCCATAAAGCAGACTATCAGCTTGAACAGGCTGCGTGGAAACGGGTGAAATCCAAAGACGCAGGACGTGGAGAAAAGGCAGCTGCTTGGTTAGTCACAACTATAATGAAGGGAAAACAACGTCTTGGTATGGGATGTAATTCAACAATATCTCGCAATCCAATAAGGAAACGAATCATCAAGAAAACAAAGAAAGGTAAGAAGAATGTTAAAAAGACAGCGTTTGGATCTGGGATAGTACGAAAAGTGCGTGACACACTGCGAAATGCTGGAGGCAAAAAAGTAAAAGACCAAAAGAAGGTGACTGAAATTGCTCTAAAAGCTGCACGTCGATATATAAAACAGGCCGGTGGAAAACGCAATATTCAAACACCTCGAATTATACCAATTCCAAAAGTTGGTGGTATTTTACCTCTAATACCCATTTTTGCTGGATTATCTGCATTGGGTAGTTTGGCTGGTACGGCTGCTGGTATTGCTAAAGCTGTAAATGATGTGAAAAAGGGTAGAGAAGAATTAGCTGAAGCAAATCGACACAACAGAAGTATGGAAGCAATCGCTATGAAAAGTGGTAAGGGGATGTATATGAAGCCATACCGAAAGGGGATGGGTCTTTATCTAAAACAGAATTCAAAAAACTAATAGACTCCCTACCTCGGAGACCTCTTACCGACATTGATCTTAAATATTATGCTAATAAAATGAAGGTAGCATACTTTCGAGGTGTATTTATGCGTGACTCACTACCAAGACATGGGCCACATTACAATGAATCCGCAATAATCAATTTGGATAGTATATATGGTCCTGGGACACATTGGGTGGCATATAAAAAACGAGGTAGTTTAGTAAATTATTTTGATAGTTTTGGCGACTTACCCCCACCTATAGAATTAGTTACATATTTCAATAACGATTCAAGGAGGGCCAACCAAATATTCTATAACTACAAACGTGTACAGAATTTTAACACAGTGTTGTGTGGACATTTGTGTTTAAAGTTTCTCTCTACGAAACAAATATAAAACGCCATGGAACTGAAATCTATGACCCCAGCAATAGATCGAGAAGGTATCAAGCGAATGGGTCACTCACTAATTGCATTCTCCCGTTTGCGTAGTCTGTTGAAGATGAGCAAACAACAACTAGCAGATATGCCCAAAGAGGTGATGATTGGGTTGGCTTCACATGAAATTGCATTAGTATGGGATAAGCTACCTACACATCTTCAGAACGATGTCGATATATTAAAATATCAATATTGTACAGAACATTACCTTAATGATTATGAAAGCAATGTTGACGTAAATGATGGTCCAACACCTAGAAAAATGTTTTGCTGCTATTGTAAGGTAAACGATGTAAATGTGGCATCCAATAACAATGTAAATATATTACCATCAACTTCTAAGAAGAGGAAATTATACCATTATTGCTGTAATCCACAATAAATTGGGTAACACAATTTAATTATATCAGTCATGTCGTACACGTTCACACTAACGAGCCGCTTAAGTGAGCTAAGTGTCAACACGAGCCGCTTAAGTGAGCTAAGTGTCAACTTTGATCCACCCATTGAACTGGATAGGAGCAGTCGTCATGGGTTAGGTTTAA
Source organism: Rhagium mordax (assembly GCA_963680705.1). Lineage (NCBI taxonomy): Eukaryota > Metazoa > Arthropoda > Insecta > Coleoptera > Cerambycidae > Rhagium > Rhagium mordax. The sequence continues at coordinate 84,910,012 of OY796657.1, read as the reverse complement.
TTGGATTCTACTCTTACAACTCCATATACAATGTGGATGAAACAAATAACATCTTCCAATATAGGGTTAGTGCTAAAGATACATTCACTACTGTTCACATACCTCTGGGGGCTTATGAAATTGATGAAATCTATGCTGCAATGTTGAAAGCTATGAATATTGATGGAAAGGATTACACGCAAATATTCACTTTAAGGGCAAACAACAATACCTTAAAGTGCGAGATTTTGTCAAAGTATGAAATAGATTTTAGACAACCAAATTCAATAGGAAGTCTGTTGGGATTTGGACCAATATATTTACAACCAAATAAAAATTACGAATCAACACAGCCTGTTGATATTATGAAAGTAAGGATGATACGCGTAGATTGCAATATTATTTCTGGAGCTTATCTGAATGCAGAAGAGTCACACACTCTCTTTGAATTTGACATAGACGTTGAGCCTGGCTACAAACTTACTAGAGAACCCAAAAATATCATATATTTACCTGTTAGACCTAAAGGGCGTCAGTTAATAGACAACATCACACTACGCATACTGGACGACAACGGTGATTTGATCGATTTTCGAGGTGAGAAAATTATTGTAAGGCTAGAATTGAAGAAAGTCGGATATCACCAACCAAATGGGTTTTCGATATAAACAGCGACAGCAAGTACATCACCATCAGTATGATACTGTAGCGAACAACAGTATGGATAAAAAGAAAGGGAGATGTGGAAAGCAATTCATTCAAAGTCTATACCTTAAACAGTTAAGACATAGATTGTCAGCTGAGGATCAAGCCTTTTTAAAATCTATTGGATTAAAACTGCGAAAAATTGGTCATAATAATGGTGGCTACTGCAACTAGTGACAAACTTGAGGTGTTTGATGAACCTGTGTTAGATCATTCCCTAGTTAGCCTACATGAGCATACATATAAACCATATGGATCCCCATATTACAGAAACTCTGATGAAATACGTATTCCCATCAATTTTCAAGATGTTATACTCGACATTTCAGAAAGTTATATATACATAGAGGGAAAATTTACTCCTAGCGACACCACAAAGCGTTGTTATTTATCAAATAATGCACTAGCATTTCTCTTTGAAGAGATACGACTGGAAATGGGTGGTGAACAAGTAGCAGTAGTCAGAAGACCTGGTATTACTACCACAATGAAAACTATGGTGTCGTATGGGCAAACGCATGCACGCTCATTAATAACAACAGGTTGGGGTCTCACTGAAAAGAGACAAGATATTTTAGATACCACCAGTCACGTGTTCAGTGGCAAACTACCCCTTAAGTTCCTTATGGGTTTTGCAGAAGATTATACCAAAGGCATTCTGAATGTGAAGCAAGAATTAATTATGATAATTGCACGCTCATTTAAAGACTCCTATATCGGTGAGGTTGATGCAGAGTTGGAAATCAGCAAAATTGAGTGGAAGATAAGGCACATTGTACCTGAAGATCGACAAAAGTTAAAATTATTGAATCGAATTAATAAAAGTGGTAATAATACCAAAGTTAAGATGGTCTACCGTGCGTGGGATTTTTATGAGCTTCCCTGTCTACGCGATACTACCTATGACATATGGGCTCTTAAACTCTCCACCCGTCTTGAAAGCCCACTTTTCATCCTTCTTGGCTTTCAAGGCACTGATCAGGCCAATGATAGAACAAAGGATGTTACACAGTTCAAACACGCAGACATAAATAATATTCGACTATTTCTAAACTCTGAAGTATATCCATATGAACGTTGGAATTTAGATTTCGATAAGAAGCTCGATTCTGCAGCATATTATGCTTATGAGAACTTCCAACGTAGTTACTATGATAAAGATATGAGCGAACCCATGATGGATCTTGGGGAATTCAGGAAGAATCCTTTGTTTGTCATTGATTGTTCACACCAACCTGTTGCAGTGAAATCATCTACTGTCGACATAAAAATAGAATTTGAAACACGAAAAGCGAAATTTCCGGAACAAACTCGAGTGTATGCACTTATACTTCATGATACATATTTAAGTTATAACGCATTAGATGGCTCGGTTCAGAATGGTTTTCTCGATGTCAAGTAAAAAAAGAAAATATTTATTATTGTGGAATTAAGTAGTGCAACCTATTTCTATCAAGATATCTGGATAATTTTATCAACAATAATCATGATGTACTTGCAACTGTTTATTTTCTCAGAATGTAATTGTAGAATTAAATATAAAATTAAAATAAAAACTGTTCTAATTATACTATGATTGTATTTTTTGTTGTGTAATAAGAAATATGAAATAAAATGAATGTAATCTTTTAATGTGTATTTTATTTATTCAGTTTTATAATATAATATAAAATACAGAATATTGTTTACTACAGATACATACAATATTTGGTGTAATAAATATGACAATAGAAGATGAATATTATTTATGTATCTACATTGTTATCTTCTACATCAGACTGGTCGAGTTGATATTTTTCAATAATATTCTTAGGTAGGTACTCCATTATCTCGTATAGAAAATGTTTTAGTTCCACTCTGTCCATATGCTCACAAAACTCATCCAAATTTAAGAAGCCACGGGAATATCTACCACATAGATTTACACCAATGCTATACGCTTTAGAAGCTTCTTTAACCCGTCGAACTTCTTCAGCGTCGAAGCAGATATTCATATCATAATTTAATGAAACCAATGCATCCCTTATTAAGTCATCTAGTTTACAAGACAATCTCTCAATGGCAGATTTAATGTCTTCTGCAGGGGTCCATGTTTGGGTTGAATATTGCATCCACATCTTTGCTGCGTACCTACAAATAAAAAATGAAATGTAAAAAAATACATAAAAAACAGCACTAAATGGACTTACGTTTGAGCTATTGGTGTACACGAAGTAAAAATATGTTGTACAAATGTCAATTTAGATATATCAGAATCTTTATAGGCTAACAAGTGATACTATTCTATAATACTCCTAGCATTCTTCCACAATATTCCATTTCTACTTAATACTTAAACTTAGCTAACTTAAATACTTTACGATTATTTTTGTTTGAGAATTAAACACCGAAACTTATTAATGGACTAGATTTTGCTCCAGGATAAGCTGGAGAACTTTGTCCTAAATATGTCAATGTAACTTTACCATTTGACGAATTTATTTTATCGATAGTGTTCTCACATATAATTTCCACAAACCGTTTCGGTAAAAATGATTTAAAAGTCGTAATTGAATTTTCCTCAAACAAAGTTACTATGATTGATTTTCCAAATCTTGTATTAACCAAAGATATTTTTTTTATGATATAAGGTTTATTTAAAATTAACGCTGAAATGGATCTTTGCTCTAAAACCTGCATATCTTGATTTATTAGCTCATTAAGTGCTAATAAGTCAACTTCGGAAATTGCCATATTTAAAATGAATATAATGAAAGAATTATAAAGAGTAATATAAGATATTGCTCACTTGAAATAACTGAAGTCACTGACTGCACTAGGCTGATTTGTTAGCTGTAGATGGTTCACGATAGAACACGATAGAAATGATTTTGTGTTGCGACTACATCTTCTTTATAGCAGTCTAGCTGAGCTACCCCACCACCACTACTTGGAGTACTCATACACATATTGGTACATACACTAATTACAACTACAATTGCATTGCACCACTCCAATTACCTCTATTGCAATTACATCAGTCTAATTACTGCACATTACTCTACTTACCTCTATTGCAACTACATCAGGCTAATTACCGACAATACTCTAATTACCTCTATTGCAATTACATCAGTCTAATTACCTACATTACTCTAATTACCCTAGTTACCCCCCACCACAAAAAAAAAAAAAGGGTGGGGGGAGACCCAGCTCCGCCATTACTACTCTACTCATAGATCACGAAAATCGGTTAAGAACTTACAAATATATAGGTGATAACGTAATAATGTGCCCCATAAGAACAGTATTAAATTAATTCTTAACAGAGTTACCTATACTGATCGTCGTCACAAAACAAATGAACATTGATACTTAACTGTCACTTCGGCTGTTTTTAAAATAATACAACAATTTCCAGGCAATAACTTTAAAAAAAGTACTATTTACGACTTTGCACGAAAGTTTCAAGGAACAAGGAACTGGAACGAATCAATCAATTCTTAATGAAAATCTTGTCTTCATCTGACAACACCATTTTAACAAAACTAGGTAAGTACCACAAAACACTTTTTGAAAACAGCCGAAGTGACAGTTAAGTAGTAAGTATATCAATGTTCATTTGTTTTGTAACCATGCCGATCATCGGTAACTCTGTTAAGAATTAATTTAATACTGTTCTTATGGGGCACATGATTACGTTATCAACTACATCTTTGTAAGTTCTTAATCGATTTTCGTGATCTATGCGTGAAAATGTTTTTAGAACATAATAAGGCTTCAAGATTAAAAGAAAAGCCATTTAATTTTCCATTTAAA